>VMOF01000388.1:72834224-73086724 GCA_011764245.1 Trialeurodes vaporariorum
GTTAGACAAAATCTGAGACATGCATCCGATTTCTCAGAGTCAGGACTATCGACCTAGTTACCTCAATTTTGTCTACAAAATTTTTTTAAGGTCGGAAAATGCACTTTTCCGAGACCATGTAAAGACCGCTTCTGAACACACAGTTTACACATCCGCTCAAACATGCGAAAAGATGATGAAAGTTTAACTCGTCATAACTTTTGAACTAAAAGAGTTAAAAATATTTCAGAACCAGGGTCGAATTCCTCGTACTCTCTAATTTTTCATGTAAGAGCTCAAATTTTCTTTCACTTATTTTTCCACCTTTATGAAGAGTTTTTCTAAACCCTCGCGAAAACTGTTTTTTTGGAGCACATCTCTAAAAAGTTACTCAAACTTCTCACATCTCTTTGGGCAAAAGTAGCATAGATAGACAAAATCGGAGACCTGCATCAGATTCCTCAGAGTCAGGTCTATCGACCTCGTTGCCTCAATTTTGTCTACAAATTTTGTCAGATAATGCACTTTTACGAGACCATGTATAAAGACCACTTCTGAACATTAATAGAAATGTGCCGCAAAAAAAAAAAAAAAAAAAAAAAAAGTTTTCGCGAGCGTTTAGAAAAACTCTTCACACGGGCGTAAAAATGACCAAAAGAAAATTTGAGCTTCTGTACAAAAAACTAGAGAGTACGAGAAATCCGAATCTGGCTCTAAAATATTTTTAGCTCTTTTAATGCAAAAGTTATGACGATTTGAACTTTTATCATCTTTTCGCTTGTTTGAGCGGATGTTAAACTATGTGTGTTCAGAAGCGGTCTTTATATGGTCTCTGAAAAGTGCATTTTTCGACCTTAAAAAAAGTTTGTAGACAAAATTGAGGTAACTAGGGCGATAGCCCTGACTCTGAGGAATTTGATTCATGTCTCAGATTTAGTCTATCTATGCTACTTTTGCCCAAAGAGATGTGAGAAGTTTGAGTAACTTTTTGGAGATGTGCTCCAAAAAAAAAAAAAAAAAACAGTTTTCGCGAGGGTTTGGAAAACTCTTTATACGGGCGGAAAAATGACCGAAAGAAAATTTAAGCTTATGTGTAAAAACTAGAGAGTACGAGGAATCCGACCCTGGCCTTGAAATATTTTTAGCTCTTTCAGTTCAATAGTTATGGCGATTTTAAATTTTGTAATTTTTTCGCATTTTCGAGCGGAATGATCCAGCGAGCCTGCGAGACATGTTGCAACGTGTCCTAGCCGTCTCTCGCGCGCCTAGCCGCCGCGGATCCACTGCACTGTACCCGTAGCCCGTGCCTACTACCTACCGCGCAACATTCTATTTTCATAATATTCAACTCGCTGTAACTTTTGCAGACGGCAACCGACGGTGACCAAATTTTCAGGGTTGTTAGTACACATATACAGCTTGCGAAAAATGTCAACAGACCCGTGACGCTCGTTGACGCTTCGGTTGTAGGTCCATATTCGGGTGAAAACGTCATTTTCTAAGCTTATTCTATTTAAATCCATTCCTTTCGATATGAAAAAATCAAATTTAGCCCATATTAAGGATAGAATGTCAAATTGTAGACTATAACGCACCCATTGAGCGAAAATTGTCAATGAAAAAGCCTAAAAGAGCTTCTTTACAGAGGTTTCGATATTACTCCAGTTTTTAGCGAAAAAACAGAAATTCTGACTTTCGTCGAAATAACCTAGCTTTTCTACCAAAAAAAATGCAAAAATTGTAAAAAAATCGTGCAAGTCTATTAGTTTGGACCCTCAGGAATGGATTTTGTGAAGTTTTGGGTAGTTTTGAAGAGGTCGTTAAAAAGGGGTTTTTTCCGCCGAGGAAACACTGTGCGTCGTGCCCTCGAGCTCCCCCCCCCTTCCGGTGGATCCGCCACTTTCTACAGTACATTTTTCTTCCTGTAAACACGCTGCGCCTGTGATCGTTCGGAAATTCGTCGGAGGACCGATGAAATTCATGAGCGTTATATTAAACATTATCGGGAAATTATGATGCATTTCATCGAGTTGTTATCGGTCCGGAGAGTTCTAGCCCTGGTAAAAATCGTCAGCTAAAATCAGCAACACTCATCATGAAATCAGCTTGAAATCAGCACGATCTCTTGCTGATTGAACCTCTCAGCAAGCACTCAGCATGAGTCCATGCTGAGCATTTTCTCAGCAATAAATCACCTTAAACTCAGCAGGCAACTTTTTGCTGATACAATCCAGTCAGCAAGAACTCAGCTTGAGTTTTTGCTGAGAGCTCTGTTGGTACAAAATCAACTAAAAATCACCTAACCTCTTTTCTCCCTTAGATTTGCAATTAATCACCGTGTATGCAAAGACATCAGGATGGGATGAATATTTCATTTATTTTCTTTGTTTTTTATTTATTTTCTTTAATTTGTATTTATTTTTTTTATCTGTTATTTATTTTCTTTATTTTTATTTATTTTCTTTATTTTCTTTATTTATTTATTTTTTTTTAATTTTTTTTTTTTTTTTTTTTTCATTTGATTTTTTATACTTTATTTAATTTATTTATTTAATTTATTTTTATTTTTTTATTTATCTAATTATAGCTCTCGCATTCTATCTTGAGCAAATATATGTCTCGGAAATACCATAGATCTGTCCAATGTACGACGAAGGGAGTTCCGTCTAAAACTTTGAAGTTTCCTGTATACATTTATTATATGCAACTTAGTAAGAGCAAAATGAAACTGCGCCATCAGATCAGTTCCCTCCCGCCCTACTCTTCCCACAAGAATAACTCCCACGGTTGAGTTCCGATCACCGGGATCAAAACTTCTATCCGAGCGTACATTAATTAATTTAATTAAACGCGACAAAAGGGGTGGAGGGAGGGGGGGGGGGGGTAGAATCTAAAGGGGGAGGGGAAGAAAAGACGATGCACATCTTTGACAATGCAGAATGCGGCAAAATCTGTGCTGCTATATCGCCACGCTTGCACGCGGACACAAAGTTGCAAGTATAGTTTCTAGACATAAAATATGATAATTGAGGAGTTATCGGTGCAAAAAGAGCGTATCTCTCATTTAAAATACATTGGAGAAGCGCCTTTTCTGAACCTAATTCCTCAATTGATAAAGAGACAGGGCAAAATGATCAATCTGTGCATCTTTTTTTATGTAGATAACGATGAGATTTTCAGCTGCCACGCCATATTTCAGAGTATGGTTCAAGAACTCGGCCCTTCGCGCGAGACTATTTATTTATTTAAACTCTTATTTTTCATCGACAGTCTTTGTTTACATCGGAGACCACAACGGTATGATTTCGTTGCTTGTAATGAATCGTATAGCTGTTGTAGCCGGTGGCAAATTCGTGCCAGACAAAGCTAGAGGAGGGACTGTTCTGGACTTCTAGCCACAAAGTGGATCAGAAAATATAGGATTTCTCGTAAATTAAGTGGCTTTTGCTATAAATTTTCGTAAAATCGATTGAGTGGTTAATTCTTTGGAAAAATCCAGAAAAAATTATACAAAAACCCAACTATATTCGAAACGAAATATTACGAAATTCACTCTTAGTCTCACAGATGGGCTTAAAGTTTAAAGCGCGTAATCGCGGAGCGACGTTGACATTTACCATGGGAGATTCCTATCTAATTTGAGGCTTTCTTATGTGTGTCTACAGAGAGTGGCAAATTAGACAGACATCTCCCATTCACCCGCAACCCGCATATAGCTCAACCATTTGAGGGCAAGTATGGCCTAGCTATGCTGCTGGTATCGTTATCGTATAGGAGATTTCTATATTTAATTATAGTTTTTCTCTCTCTGTAGAAACACACAGTTAAGAGAGCCCCAAATTAGATAGGAATCTCCCGTGGTCTATGGTACTAGCGGGGACGAAGATACCTAGCCAGGGTATGCAATAAGCAATACACAGCATCCCATTCAACATGTTTATTAGGTGTATTGCGTGTTGCATCCTCTTTCCAGGTATCTTTGTCCCTGCTAGGTAACGTGTTTTTTTTCGCAAGAAAATACCGCCACTACAAAGTTTTGGAAGCAAAATAATAACAACTTTAACAAAAACTTGTTGAGTCCGGAAAAATACACGTTTTTTTCTAGTGTGCGCTGCGGCGGCGCGGCACTTTGTAAAAATTTCTTAGGAACATCAATTAAAATGAATATTTTATAAGGTTATAAATTAAAATGTTCTATTCAAGCGAGAGTGAATTGGGCAGTGCCAGCTAGCTCGCGTGTAAAAAATCGATTGGCGGTTCCCTCATCTAGAATTTAAGCCGATGTGCAACACGGAGAAAAACGCTCTACTGAAAAAAAAACTACAGAATGGGTCTGTTGCGTACTTTTGCTACATCAATATAACTCATTGTTTCTAAAGTAAAATTCGGCGAAAATAACGATGCGCACATTAAAAACTTCCAAAATCCACTCATTAACTCAGAAAATATCTTCCATTTCAAACAACCCGAGCTACACTAGACACTATATCACCGACTTATAACTACATAGATGGAACCATCTCGTTTATGTAAACATGAACAGAACTTACAGACATTTGAATGTTTCGTTTAGATGCATACATTTCTTTTATTATTTTGTAGTCTTTGATAAACCGAAAAAACCAGACAGCAAATGCAGCCAATATTTCATGTATTTAGAAGGGAATTCCATCATGTTGTAGTGACGATGTTGTTCCTTTATGCACGGTGGTTCCGTCTATGTAGAAGTATACTGGTGCAAATAGTGTATAGTGTAGCGCGGGCTGTTTGAAATAGAAGTGATTTATTAAGTAAATGAGTGGATTTTGAACGTTTTAAATGTGCGCATCATTATTTTCGCCGAATTTTACGTAAGAATCAAGGTTTTATATTGTTGTAGCAAAAGTATCCAACAGACCCATTCGAAGAAATAAAAAGTTTCCAAACAGAAATTCTGGCGTTTTTCGAAATAATTCTGGAATTTGCAGACCATTCTCCTAGAAACTGTCAACATTTTTTTTTCGGGAACTTTTCGCATTTAAGTTCTGGCCATTTATCACCTAAGAAAAAGTTTCCTTCTTAAAAACAAGGAAACTAATTTACTTGTGACAGACATCCTTGCTCGAAGTAAAGTTCTGATTGCATGAAGGAGAATCACGGTCACAACAAGGAATCTTTTACTTGTAGCAGCAGACATTTTCCTTGGGTTAATTAAAGGAATTCCCCCCCTAGTCAATATTTCATTGAGCAGTTTCTTTAACACAAACAAAATACATCTAGGATTGAAAACATAATTCTCTCAGAGCAGAACGCTTTTCTGAGAGAAAAGTATCGATTGATTGGAGGCTCAAATATTTCCTATGGGTTTATATTGAGAGGATACATACGATTTTAGTGCGAAGTCAACGGTTAGCCAACAACCACAACAATGCACTCATCGGTCGCAATCGGTTGTGCAGTGGCGTACCGGAAACTTTGAGGGCCCCCCCACGAACCTTCAGTCGGGGGCCCCCTACATTTTTACACAGAGAATAGAGGGTCTATAAATACCCCCCTCCCCCCATCTAGAGGGGGCTCGGGGATCCTCCCCTGAATTTTTTTGGAAATTGAGTGTTCTCAAGACTTTTTTTTTCACGCAGTTTTAGCTGTAAAATTCCATTTCTCTCCCAAGAAAGATAAGAGCTGAATTTCTGTTTCTGACAGCCTTATAAAATCCATTTAATACTACGGAAAATGCATGGCCAATTTACCACATTGAACGAAGGAACAAAGCAGCTCTTTTTACTGCGATATTACACTTATTTATTTCCTAGTCCATCTTTATCTTTATTCTTCCAAATGTTATATTTTGTCAAATACACGGGTCAGATGTAATCATGGGGCTCTAATTGGGGGCCCCTTGGGTCGGGGGCCTCCCCGCGCCGCAGGGGCAGCGGGGGCTTCCGGTACGCCACTGCGGTTGTGATAAAACTCGAGTAGCGTCCCAAACTATCTCACTCACTCTACCTTGACCCCCATGTATGTATACCCATCTTTTTCTAGTTTCGAAATTCGTATAAAAGACCTTGTTTTACGACATATTATCATCGAAATCGCATTAAAATGCCTCGAGGAATTCACTTCAGTCAAAAAATTTCACGAAAGATGTCTCTATGTATATGATTTTTGATATTAGAGTGAGATGGCAGTACATGAGGGTTACGTGACGTGAGAGCGAGAGAGACAAACTGTCTCTGTTTGGAACGCTCATCACCGGCAACCGCCATTACCTACTAAAACCAGCTGTATAGGGTCAATGCATAGCAATTTATGGAGCCACCAACAACACTATATCTATGGTCGGAGATCGCGAGGAAAAAATAAATAAAAATAATAATCTAGAAAATAAATCACTGAAAATTAATAAATAAAACTCAAAGGTCAAAAATGATGATTTTGGATTAATGTTTTTTCACTGATTTTTGGCCATTTTTCAGTGGCGGCTCGTGAAATGCGATAAATCGATGTCTACTCCATTTAAAACTATAGAAAAGTATCGATTTGTCGGGGGTTCAATTACACCCCCCTGACGATCGATACTTTTCTGTAGTTTTAAATGGAGTAGACATCGATCTATCGCATTTCACGAGCCGCCAATGCCGTTTTTCTTTCGATCTCAGCCCATAGTGCATTATCTAGAATCTGAGAAAATCAGTTTGGACTCTGAAAGTCAACCGGAATGCGCCCATGGCTTAGTTTATAATTAGAACGACGGATGTAAAATTGATAGCATATTATAGAAACTAACGATTATTAGATATTTGTTTTGATATTACGGCGTAGCTTTGCGTTGGCGGGGGGTCTTCACGCTTAAAACACGTGCACACAGCACATAATCGTTGTCGCAATGGACACTGAAAAAGTCAACAACTTTAAAAATCGGGTTTAATCAAAGACATGAAATCAAACAAAGAGACGGAGTGCATCCAATACGGTGATATTGAGCCAGGTGAGGCAAACTTAGAGTACACTCCAGATTCAACCAAAGACATTATAGAAGAAGACTGGCCTCTGCTATCTTTTTGCACGGGGAAAAAGTGGAGCCGGTCTTGGCACGGGCTGATGGGCAGGGCACTTCCCCGAATCCCCACGCGGGGGTATGAGCCAATTTAACATTCACTCTTTTGGAGCCTCGCTCCTCAAACCTATTTTAGTCAATTATTTTTACGAATAACAAAGTCGAATCTAACATATGTTGTACAGTGTAGTATAACATACAGTTAAACCGAAAATTTGGATCAATTTAAGACGTCCATTCTTTAAAAATCGAAGTTAACGATCGGTCGGTCGTTGTTTACTTTAGCACCCATAACCTCTCTGCCGTACTTTCTGTCGTAAATATCTAGCGGATAAATTGACCGAAACTTTCGTTTAAGTTCGTCAATTTTAACTTTGGGATAAGCTGCATATCATATCTGAGAACTTTTGAAAACTAAAAGTAATTAACATTCTTCTGAAACAGTTTTATGTCTTGGCTCCATAAGCCGCAATGTCGCAATTTAGTTCATACTCCCGAGCGGGGAAGCCCTGGCTATTACAGTAACCGGCTTCAAATCTCGCCGCTAGGGGCCAGTCTTCTTCTGCAATGTCTTTGGGTTCAACTGGTGACGAACAAACGAACATAACCTCCTTATCCGCAAACTTACTTCTTTAGAAAAATCGGTATTAAAAAAAAAAAAAAAAAAAAAAAAAAATACGTGAGCCAAAGTAAGGGGTGGTAAGCACTGTAACCAGAATTTTTTGTTTCTGTACCATATATCATGGTTCTGGAAAATGTTGAGGAAATTCTGGTATACTGTGACTAGTGGCGTAGCGCGCAAATTGGCAACATTGCATTGTGACCATTCAAACCCATGTAAAAAGTCGAATGCAAATGTGTTCACCGAACATTCAATAGTTCGATCTTTTTCATGGGTTTAAACGGACGGACTACAACGTTGTCAAATTGCAAGCTACGCCACTGTGTGACTACTTTCTGATATAGTAACAATACAATTTCCTGGTAAAAGTACTGGATTCTTCGCGGTTTAGGTACCTATCGTTGTGTTTCTAGTAGTCTTACGATATAAAAAATGAAGGGGGGTCTGGGGGTCTCCCCCCAGATTTAATATACTGTTTTAGTTTTAATATACATTAATTTTTAATATACTGTTGCGATATATCGTATAGATTGCCGTCCAAGGGCCTCTGGTTCCAAACAAACTCTGGTTCATTGTAATCTCCCCATAAGCGAACTTTTGAACGGAAATTTAGACAATTAAATCAAACAATTAATGCGACCTTTTAGCGATTATGAATTCTACGTCTTCGAAAATGCTTAGTTATGCCTGGTTCCTTGACTAAAATTGCCAAAATCAATAAGATATTACAGATTAAATGTTGCATTTGTAGGTTAGAATCGCCCGAAATCCCGCCAATTCCACAACAACAACAATAACATTTGGGAGATTCCAACTAGAATCCCTATATCTAGAGAGTTAAGACAAGTGAAACCATGGGCGCCGCCATTGGATGCGATTTAGCACACTTGTTTACATTTTGAAGGCCGTTGTTGTGTTTCGGTCCACTGCAAAGATTACAGTGCCGCTGAGTTTCTAACGATGTAATCTTTCACTGCTTTCGTGGATCGACATCTATTTGGGCTTTGAAAGATTCTTTTGGGATTTACAGACATTCTTGAGGCGTATCATGAATAAAATTAACAGATTCGTCGAAAATTAACTCTTTATCCGCAAAATACCGTTGGTAAACAACTGCGATTGTAAACAAAAGTGCAAAATCGCATCCAATGGCGGCATCCGTAGAGCCTAAAACTCATCGACCAATCAGAAGTTGACTACCCTCTTGTCTTAACTCTCTACATATAGGGACTCAAATTCCAACCTCCAAACGTATAGTTTAATCTGTAAAATCTTGTTGATTTTGGCAGTTTTACGGGTGAAACCAGGCAAAATTAAGCATTTTCGAAGACGTAGAATTCATAATCGCAAAAAAGGTAGCATTAACTGTTTGATTTAATAGTCTAAATTTCCGTTCAAAAATCCGCTTATGGGGAAAATGCATTGAATCAAAGTTTGTTTGAAACCAGAGGCCCTCGGACGGCAATCGATACAATATACCGCTCTACTAAAACAGTCTATTTGAGGTGAGAAAGTATTCGTAGGGTATTCCCTACAGTTTATTTTAGGTGCTCATCGTCACTGTCACTGAATTTTACGCTAGAATATGAACTATTCAATGGCAAATCGCAAAAGTTCAGCAAGAGCCCGGCATTGAACGTTTTCGAGACAGATTAATAATCAATTTATGTTTATGTAAGACGCTCGTAAAAACAATTGCGGTGAATTGATGACCGAGACATGATTGAATGAAAGACAAATTGACGTATATTAAAGTTTGATGATCTGTATATATAAACAGGCACGCGAGAAACGGGTGTCGCGCGTGCGTCATCGCACTGTGGTCCATGAGATCCTCAAAAAGTGGCTAAAAATCAGGAAGTGAATTTCTCATTTACAACAGTAGCGAGGCGTGAAATTTGGCAACGATGTACTTTCACCGTTTAAACTTACTAAAAAAAATCGAATGCTTCGGTCATCGGCGATGATCAGACGTTTCGACCTTTCTAATGTGTTTAAAGGGGACGAAAGAAACGTTGCCAAACTGCACGCCTCGCAACTGATTTACAACCTTTTCAGACAAATTTTAATCACATAGAATACATTTAACGAGTAATTTAGTACCGCGTCAATGTCACAGGAAAGGTTTAAAGTAAGCTTAGAAGGTAGAAAACGATGAAATCTGATGACTTTTTTACTTTCTCGCACCACTAACGAAGCTAGAAATAGAGAAAGTATTGTAATGGCGCAGATATTTTCAAGGTATTTTGTTTGGCTGTCTGTCTGGAGCCATAAAACGTGAAACCCAGCACAACTTTTTAATTATTGATCCACGTGCATCCAAATTTTGCAAATATGTTGCTTTTAACATTCCCCTGAGGGATTTTTTTTTTTTTTTTTTTTTTTTTTTTTTGAAATTTTAATTTTTAGGTTAATTATGAATGATAAATGGTTTCCATATTAAAATCGATGGGAAAATGGGTGAAAAAAAGGAAAACTTTGAATATTTCAAAAACGAATCTTTGGGACAAGAGGGACTTTTTTGTTTTTTTGACATTTTAATTTTTAGGTTAGTTATGGATGATAAATAGTTTCCATTCAAATCAATGGGAAAATGGGTCAAAATAAGGAAAAATTTAAATATTTCAAAAACGAATCTTCGGAACAAGAGAGGCTTTTTCTTTGTTTTTTTGAAATTTTAATTTTTAGGTTAGTTATGGATGATAAATGGTTTCCATTAAAATCAATGGGAAAATGGGTCAAAAAAAGGAAAAATTTAAATATTTCAAAAACGAATCTTTGGGACAAGAGAGACTTTTTTGAAATTTTAATTTTTAGTTTAGTTATGGATGATAAATGGTTTCCATTAAAATCGATGGGAAAATGGGTCAAAAAAGGAAAAAATTTAAATTTTTCAAAAACGAATCTTTGGATTTGGATAAAATTATCAAAGGAGGGTCTGGGGGTCTCTTCCAGAATGTCAACATGGGGTCTGGGGGTCTCCCCCAGGATATTAAAGGGGGTCTGCAGGCTGATTCTGCTCGTTTGGACGAGACGAGACGAGATAGCAAGAATCGACCAATCCCATTGGTTTAAATGGCGTCACGTGACAGATTACGAGTCATACGAGTAGGTTACGAGTCATTCTTTTCAAATTCATGACTCGTAACCAAAGACAAATACTCGTAACCCACTCGTATGACTCGTAATCTGTCACGTGACGCCATTTAAACCAATGGGATTGGTCGATTCTTGCTATCTCGTCTCGTCTCGTCCAAACGTGCAGAATCAGCCTGCAGGGGGTCTCCCCCAGAATATTGAAGGGGGGTCTGGGGGTATACCCCAGATTAAATTTGATGTGAGAAACTGTTCGCCGGACATTCCCTACAGTTTATTTTCATTGATTTTTTGCCACGTTCTTATGATTTCTGACCGTCACACCAGAGTGCGTCGCGTCGTCGTCGGGAAGTCTGCAAGTATGAAAAGAGAAAACAAAAGCGCATAAAACATTCGATGGGAGGCGGACAGAGGTTTTGACCTCACTCGTGATTTCACGAACAGTCGAACACAGTGTCGGCGTGTCGCAGCTCGAAAGACACATCGTATACATGGAAATGGGGACAGCGATTATAATTCTGATCCGGAAGAGATACGCTCATCAAGGAATGGGGCTATTGCACACTTTTGCTATAAGCGATTTAATAGTCGATTATGGCGTAAAAACCTCAAAAAATAACGATGGTGGCACTAAAAACTTCCAAAATCCCCTCCTAAACTCAATAAACGCAGTTATTTGCGCGAGCGTAATGGTGGCCGAAGGCACTAACAATGGGTGATTCCTATCTTAATTTCGTCACTCTTTCTATGCTGACAAGGATGATTCACAGAGTAATTAGTCATCAGAGTGATGATCCACATCCGATGAATGGTACCGCAACACCGAGTGACACCGGTGTCAAATGAAAGTAGTCTCTTATTGGTCACTTCTTGATGGAGTTTCAGAATTGTTAGATGGGAATCTCCCATTGTTAGTGCCTTCGGCCACCATTACGCTCCCGCAAATAACTGCGTTTATTGAGTTTAGGAGTGGATTTTGGAAGTTTTTAGTGCCGCCATCGTTATATCTTGAGGATTTTACGCCATAATCGACTATTAAATCGCTTATAGCAAAAGTGTGCAATAGCCCCATTTTGAAAATGAATTGAGGAAATAGTTGGGTATAAAAACGAAAAACGGCGTCATGACATCGGTGAGCGCGGGATGTGGGAGGGGGGAGGGGCTCAAAAACGGCTCAAAAGAAAGAAAGAAAGAGCTAAAAATAGAGAAAGTATTGCAATGGCGCAGATATTTTCAAGGTGTTTTGTTTGACTGTCTGTCTGGAGCCATAAAACGTGAAACCCAGCATAACTTTTTAATTATTGATCCATGTGCATCCAAATTTTGCAAATATGTTGCTCTTAACATTCTCGGGAGGGATTTTTTTTTTTTTTTTATTTTATTTTTTTGAAATTTTGATTTTTAGGTTAGTTATATGAATGATAAATGGTTTCCATATTAAAATCGATGGGAAAATGGGTGAAAAAAAGGAAAACTTTGAATATTTCAAAAACGAATCTTTGGGACAAGAGGGACTTTTTTGTTTTTTTGACATTTTAATTTTTAGGTTAGTTATGGATGATAAATAGTTTCCATTCAAATCAATGGGAAAATGGGTCAAAATAAGGAAAAATTTAAATATTTCAAAAGTGAGTCTTTGGGACAAGAGGGGTTTTTTTTCGTTTTTTTGAAATTTTAATTTTTAGGTTAGTTATGGGTGATAAATGGTTTCCATTAAAATCAATGGGAAAATGGGTCAAAAAGTAGTTGGGTATAAAAACGAAAAATGGCGTCATGACATCGGTGAGCGCGGGATGGGGGGAGGAGGGGGGAGGAGGGGGGGGCTAAAAAACGGCATAGTTTTCAACAGAATGATTTGTTGATGATGTTTCGATGTACAAATGGGGCTGTTTGCACACTTTTGCTATAAGCAATTTAACAGCCGATTCCGGCGTATAAACCTCAAAAAATAACGATGGCAGTACTAAAAACTTCCGAAATCTAGTCCTAAATTCAATAAACGCTTTTATATATGCGCGAGCGTAATCGCGGCTGAGAGCAGTAATAACGGAAGATTCCCATCTAAAGGGGCGTCTCCACCTGCGAATTGACCGCTTGAGCCAATAGGCTTCTTCGTTGTCGATACATCGGACTCGGCCTTTCGACTTCAAGGCAGCTCATTGGCTCAATCAGTTTATTCGCGCTTTTAAATTCGCAGGTGGAGACACCCCTTAATAATACTGTGAGTCCATCAAGAAGTGACCAATAGGAGACGACTTTCATTTGACATCGGTGTCACTAGATGTCAGGGTACCATTCATCGAATGTGGATCACTACTCTGATGACTAAAAGCAAATTTTAGCGATCGAATATCATTCACCGTAATATGATATTCGATTGTTTCGTTGGTCTCACCGGAGACCGTTGAATTCCAACAATTGGAAATTTCGAATTCACCTCCGGAGGTAGATTCGATTTTCGAATTGTTGCAACCGTTGTCAGAAATCTCATCTTCTATCCTTTTTGACTCCTTTCGCCACGATAATTTCGGAAATGACGAACTTTTCGAATAAAGTATATTGAACAAACCATGCGTAGAAGTCATTTTCCTGTGAGACAAACATAAATTAGCTTCGAAAACGCTAGTTTTTTTTTTGTTAAAAATGGTCATGTCATTCAGAACTGATTTAGAGGTTGTGTTATTGAATATTATTATCGCAGTTTTCATTTTCACGAGAATATCATTCAGAAGTTCATTCTCGACTCTCATTGGCTAGCTTTTTCACCGATCAGCAGCATCAGTTAGCAATCATCAAAATTCTAGAAGTGAATGATATTCGATCGCTAAAATTTGCTTTAATTACTTTGTGGATCATCCTTGTCGCAGCATAGAGAGAGTGACGAAAATAAGATAGGAATCTCTCATTATTACTGCCCTCAGCCACCATTACGCCCTCGCAAATAAAAGCGTTTACTGAGTTAAGGAGTGGGGTGCGAAAGTTTTTAGCGCTGCCATCGTTCTTTTTTTTGGAGGTTTTTACACCAGAATCGACCATTAAATCGCTTATAGCAATCGTGTGCAACAGCCCCATTCTGTGCCCGTAGGAAACTGTGGGTGAGACAAGGTCAAAACATGGGACTTTCTTTGTTATTCTTATACGACGAGTTGAGAAAAGAAAATGGCTTACCGGCCAAAGTGTAATCCATATCGAATCCATAGAATTTTATATTTTCCAAATGCAAACTCCGGTTGACAAAAATCCTGAAATCAAAAAACAGAGGAACGCAAGATTACTTTTGTGAATAAAACTAAATTTCAAATCTACCAGGGCATGAAAAATGTCTAGAGCTTAGACATTAGGGATTATGGTAGACAGAGGCGCAATTTCAGATTTTCCTTGGGGGGGGGGGAAGGCCCTCCAAAAATTTGGATGATTTTTTTTTTTTTTCCTCGCCCTGCATCTTCAAAAAAATCTCTCTGACTTGCTTTTTAGACCACAATGAAAATCCTTGGGGGGGGGCAATCGCCCCCCCTGCCCTCCCCCAAATGGCGCCACTGATGGTAGATTAGAAACTTTCCAGACTCTAGAGTTACTAAAATATCCGCAAGTTTTTTCAAATCAGTGACAACTCCACTATGGTTGAGAAAAGATTACAGATCAGAGTATTTTCAAGTGTTATATTAGTCATAAACTGAACTAAAATGTATTATCTTTTCTCAACCGATGGAATTATTGGTGAATTGAAAAATGTCATTAAATATTCACGAAACGGAAGTTCTACGCTAGACTCCTTTTGGTAAAACAGCATCAATACTTTGATGGGTTACTTATCAATTAAAAGAATTCATAAAATTTATTTTACGTTTCATTTCATATTTTAAAAACCGTATACATATCACATTTCAGGCTCAAGGTTGTATGTACAAGATGTAAAGACTTGGTTTAAGTGGAATTTTTTAATGGAATAAAATTAAAATGACCACTCTAAACGAAGCTCTCTTGATCTGAGAGAGGAAATTACTATGACGTGAATGCAGCGAAGCAGAGAAATCGCGATATTTCTCTTTCCCTTTTTTTTTTTTTTTTTTTTTTTCTTTCTTTTTTCTTTTTGTCCCATTTAATACTGACGTGCTTTTGATTTGATTCAAAGCACAGCTGCCAAATATAATGACCGTAGAACCTGTATTCAATCTACATCCTACATTCATTATGCTGGTACCGATTTCTAGGAAAGAGATTTTCTAATGTTTTAAAAGCCTTTGTTTTCTTAGGATGCACTGAGAGAATTGATAGGGCATATACTTTTTTTTTCTTCAAAGTTTAAAATAAAATACGAGGCCAATTTTATCATTAATTTGGCAACAATGATGAGCCGTGAACAGTTGAACACGGTCGCATCCACCGCTCATTATCTTAAACTCATGGAGTGTACACTTAACAGATAAAGCCGATTTCTTTCTTATTACAGTTCACTGAACAGATTCCGCAAAGCGGGTGGATGGACCTGGACAGACATACAGACGTACGTAGTACAATCATGTTGTCTTTTGGATTAATTTTAAAGGAAATTCGCTTTGAAGGGGGGGGGGGGGGGAATGCGCTGGAACGATAAACTTTCCGACATTTAGACGCGTCGGCCTTGATTTATATACTTTTTGAAAAAAAGGGGGAAAAAAGAGAGAAAAAAAAAAATTGATTGCGGCGAGGTGAGGTGAAACTTTGATGTGAAAAAAGGCCACGAGGTCCAAAAAAAGGTGATAAAGCTTAAGTGATTTAATCAAAGTTATTAAATTATTAAATTGAGCGACGAAGGAGAAAATTTTCAAGACGAATCGCGATTTTCGACCTCCTAACCCATCATCTTTTAATCTTTATGAGAAAATACGAGCGTATGTGAACACTACTTCTGTCCTTTTCAATGGAAAATTTGTTCAAATGGGCAAAGAGTGAGCATTGTAATTTTTTTTGGCATTTTATATAAAAGAATCGTTAAGGGGGTACCCAGGTAAAAAAAAAAAATGCTCCCCCCTATTGATTCTACCACCCCCAAAATGCTTTAGGTGTCAAGGTACACATTCAAACCCATACTAAAAAAAAATTCGTTGCGCTGGTTGCATACCTACCCCTGATATGGTTAATAATGTCTAAAAATATGCTTTTACTGGAACAATGAGATGTCAAGTTGTAGGCATTCAATTTACTTCTACATAGGCTCAAATTAAAGCTGAGAGTTTGTTATATGGGATCGCAGAGAGAAAGAGAGAGAAAACAATGATTTACTATTTTTTTATAACTTTAAAAAAAAACTCAATTAAATTTTCCAATAAATATTTATGTTTCAACTGACTTGACCACTCAATTATTACAGGCACCTAAGAAATGGCCCTGTGATCCCATAGTGCAGAAAATTTTGCCTTTTTTTTTTAAAAAAAAATAAAAAAAAAAAAAAAAAAAATAATAAAAAAAAAAAAAAAACCTGAAGTCTCTAGCTATTATAGATCTCGAGATATGACTGTTCCAAGATGCAGAAGTTATCGGAAAAAAACGTAGGAATAAAAATATCGTAGGAACTATCCAATTTCAACAAATGTTTAAAAATATTTCAGACTAAGTTGAGAAAAAAATAAAGACACGGTCTTAACCATAGGAGAATATCGTCTACAAAATAGGTTAAAAAAAAAATCAAGATTTCCAAAAATTTGACTTGGGTACCCCCTTAACCAAACGTCAGATCACTTTAGGGCTTCGTACACGCTCAAACGGGTTTAATCAAATTGCAGGATTGCCGAACACTTAATCCGAAATTCAAACATAACCTTGACCAAAACACGTCAAAACCGGGTTCCATTGATTTCATTGACTATATGATTGATAAAATAAATAAAACATAAATCCAGTAATGGGTCTGTTGCAAACTTTTGCTACAACGATAAAGAGTGTTTCATCGTGTGTAAAATCGCCCGAAAAGTCCATTGGTGGCATCAGAAAGTCATGAAATGCAATAATAAACTCACAAGAGACGTTTAATGAAATCCAAGATGGCAGTAAAATATCGAGCAATCTGTATGCATGCACCTTTAACATCCAAAGGATTGCCAACGTTGACCACCTCACAGCTTCAGAGGTTATGTGTTTATTTACGTTGTGATTGGGTGTGCTCGATATTCTGAGGTTGGCTATCCTTGGATGTTCGTGGTGCATGCATACAGGTTGCTCGATATTTTATCGCCATCTTGGATTTCATTAAACGTCTCAATGTGAGTTTATTATCGCATTTCATGACTTTCTGATGCCACCAATAGACTTTTCACGCGATTTCACATGAGAATGAACACTCTATAGCGCTGTAGCAAAAGTTTGCAACAGACCCATTGTATATACACGTGTTATTTTTATGGGTGGTGTCATTCCGATACAGAAACCCTTCCATTTCTGCGGACATTCACCGATGACTCCTGCGAGCTATCGTGGACTTATCGTAGAGATTTGAGGGTTCCTGTAGGAATAAAACCTATCGTAATGACACCACCCATAAGAATAACACGCACTCGATAGCGACTCGATTTACAAACTCGATACAATTACGATACGATCCTTCACGATCAGCCTGCTGAATTGATAGTCCATTAGGCATTTGCCTAAAGCAAAAACTTGCAAGAGCTCAATTAATTCACCCCTGCGGGCCGATCCTTGAAATTCACGACTTTTGGGTAGACTGGATAAGAATGGAAAACGGTGATTGGTGGAGACGAGTCACGTGGTTGCCCAGTCTAATCAAAATACGGAATGGATTAGATAATTTATCGGGTACTCCAAGACTGCCCGATAAATTATCTAATCCATTCCGTATTTTGATTAGACTGGACAACCACGTGACTCGTCTCCACCAATCACCGTTTTCCATTCTTATCCAGTCTACCCAAAAGTCGTGAATTTCAAGGATCGGCCTGCAGGAGCGGAAACTCAGGAGCGGATTTACCATCACGCAAAATACGCAACTGCATAGGGCCTCACTTCAAGAAGATAGGAAGAAGAGAAGAAAAAGACAGAAACAGAGAGAAAAATATAGAAAAAGAAAGTAAAAGTGAGCATAAGAGAGAAAAAGAGGGAAAACGATAGAAAAAGAGAGAAAAAGAGAGAAAGAGAGAGAGAAAGAGAGAGAGGGATAAAGAGAAAGAGAGAGAAAGAAAGATAGAAAAAGAGAGGATAAGAGAGGAAAAGAGAGGATGCGAGAGAAAAAGAGAGGAAAGGAGAGGATAAGAGAGAAAAAGAGAAAAAAGGAGAGGATAAGAGAGAAAAAGAGGAAAAAAGAGAGGATAAGAGAGAGAAAGAGAGAAAAAGAGAGGATAAGAGAGAAAATAAGAGAGAAAAAGAGAGAAAAAGAGAGAAAAAGAGAGAAAAAGAGAGGAAAAGAGAGGTTGAGAGAGAAAAAGAGAGGATAAGAAAGAAAAAAGAGAGAAAAAGAGAGGATGAGAGAGAAAAAGAGAGGATAAGAGAGAAAAATAGAGAAAAAGGAGAATAAAAAAAGCAAAACGATAAAATAAATAACACTTTTGAAGGGAAAAAAAACAGTTTAAAACTGAATTGTAATTCCTTTATTAAAAAAAAAAAAAAAAAAAAAAAAACAATTAAGGGGAGAACCCTCAAACCCCCCTTTTTTCTGGTGAATGCCCTCACATCTCCAGGGCATCCTACCCTTTTTCTTGGGGGCCTAAAATTCAAAATTGCGTAGGGCCTCAAGAGATGTAAATCCGCCCCTGATGAAACTCGATGGTTTGCAGCAACGATGCCCTTTCTTTTAGGGTTCGAATATAAGCTTATTTTACAATCCCACGATTATACAATAAGAGTCAGCCCCCCCTCCCCCCGATCTTACTTTAATTAAAGCACATTTGAGGGTCAAGTGCGTTTTTGATCGCGCAGTCTCGAGGGTTTATTACTGGACACTTATGGTTAACGGTCGGCGGATCATTGATCGAGAGACAAGCAGATCAAAATCATGGGCGGATACAGGGAATTGTCTTTCTCTCTCTCTCCTCCCATTGAAATACGTGCGTTAGAAAAGGACAGAAGAGGGGGCCAAAGTCACGTGATGGCCCCCTCTGCCGTCCTTTTCTAACACATAGGTTCAAATGGAAGGAGAGAGAAAAAGACAATTCCCTGTATCCGCCCATGATCAAAATTGAGTAGGTACTTCCGTGTTTCTTTAGAAACCTTACGATAAGACGGATTTACAAGCGAAGTGTTGGAAGCAGCGTTGTCGAATTTCGTGCGAATTACACGGGCGCGCGCAGAAAAATGTCCGAGGGGGGGGGGGGGGGGAGGGCGAAATTGTTGAATCCCAATGGAAGGTCTAAGGACACCCCCCCCCCTGGGAATAGGGGGATTCCCCCCCCCTTTTTCCATCCAAATAGTGTAAAAATACTAAACCATTGTAAGTAGGTGTATACAAATAATAATAATACTTTTGACGTGTTTGATATTCATATGAGTAAAGGGACAACAGATGATAATAATATAGTAAGAAAACTGTATAAGTCTAGTATTCCTTGCAAAAAGCGAGTTAAAATTACAAAATAAACTATAAGAACAAAGTTCGTCAACTATTACTCCTTTGATTCACTTTTCAATTTCTTTTGGTCCTTTCATTTTTCTTTGTGAAATTTTGACTGTTTTGAATACCGGGGGGGGGGGGGGTTGCCCCTTTGCCCCCCCCCCTCTGCGGGCGCTCATGTGCGAATATTTGGAAATACGGACCGGATTGTCCACTAGATCAAATTAAATGGATATAGTTAAATATTCCTACACTACCGTGCTGATTTTGCATACCCAGTGGATTTAAGGCGCTTTAGGAACAATTATTTTTTTTCTTTCAAAAGTTAACATTTTGGAATGACAATTATTGTGAGTACGAAACTGAAATTGTGTGAGGCAGATCTAGTCACAGAAAGTGTACATTTTTTTTTTTTTTTTTTTTTTTATTTATTTTTTTTTTTATTGCTGTCTTGGAGAGAAATAAAATAAGAGATCAAAGATACGTACTATTCTAACAACATAACAACACCCCTTATGCCAGTGATGAGACAGTTTCAATTTCAAAGGCCGGGAAATCTCCGTTGAGTTCGTTTCTCGGAACGGAAGGAGAAAAGATACGCGACGTGAGAGAGGAAGACAAAAATAAACATTTTAATCTGCGTATCTAACACCGGTAAACACTGTCACGATGTCACGATGAAACAGCACACGGGCATATTAGATTCAATTGAAAATGATCAGAGCGACGAGACACCAACCAACGCCGCCGGATTGTTAATATCGAGGAATTGGCGAAATCTATATTTTTCCAATATCTCGGCCCCTGGGTGGGTTTTAACCCTTTCCAGCACGAATTTTAGAATTTGACTTATTTTGAGATTTTTTTAGACCGTTCAAAAGCTTTTGATGGGTCACACATGTTTTTGCAAAAGATCCATTTAAATTCCATTGAAACCCATGTTACTGAAAATGGTACATATGTGTACCACCTTGCTGGAAAGGGTTAAAAGACAAACTTTGTAACATGGCATCAGTGATACCAATACATTTTGCTATTTTGCTTGAAAATCAAAATATCGATTGAAACGACAATTTCTTTAAAATTATACGGGTTGCATACATACAAACATGTTTTTTGAGAGAAAGAAAAATAAACCATTTTTGTATTCAACCTATATTTAGCCTCATAATAAGTTCTACTATGAGACCCTCCCTCACGTTTCTCCTTTAGATAAGAAACAAGTGAAAATAAGTGGAAAATTATTACTTTAAAAGTCCATCAAATTTCCTACAAAATAAGTTAGATTTGGGTCAAATACTCCATCACCTAATCCTTCCAAGCAATGAACCATAAAATAACCAGGCAACTTCAAAAACACCACAATCTGGTTGTGTTCGAAATAAAAATAAAAAAAAAAAACCAAAACCAAAATGGGGTTGAATAGAGGTAAATCAGGATTTGAAACAAAGGTTGCGGATATATGCCTTACAACGGGTCGTTTTGGACCCATCGATTTTTCCATTGACAGGCTCAAGGGTATTTTTTTTTTTTACTATTATGTTTCCTACGATCTGGACCACTTCTAGAGAAAAAACAAAAAACAAAAAAAAAAAAACAAAACATAGAATTCTAAAAAAACATACTCAGGAATAAATTGGTTACAAAGACTCGAGAGAAATTACACAAAACATGTATCTGCAAATGATTAAAGAGATGCAAGTGAGATAAAAAAAAGCTGTCCCAAAAGTACTGCACGGTTTTGTTTTGTTTTTTATTTTTTTGTTTTTTGTTTTTTGTTTTTTTTTTGTTTGCGGACAAACGGTGTCAAAATGTAGTTTGCGTGGGGCTAATGTCCTAAAAAATGCCAAAAATAAGACCAATCCGAGCTCTTTATGACAAAAATTGACTGACAAGGGGAGGCTCAGAAGTCGCCGCCTCCGATTTTGAAAACAATTGCACGAAAATGTAGCTAAAGTAAAACTATTAGATCCGTGTTTCTCACTTTTTGCCAATGGGCCTTCCTAAAGCGTCAGGCATTTTTTGAAAGTTGCCGAAATTCACGTAGATATTCGGAACGCTCTCCGCTCGGGTTTTTACGTGAATTTCGGCAACTTTAAAAAAATTCCTGACGCTTCAGGAAGACCCATTGGCAAAAAGTGAGAAACACGGGTCTAATAGTTTTACTTTAGCTACATTTTCGTGCAATTGTTTTCAAAATCGGAGGCGGCGACTTCTGAGCCTCCCCTTGTGAGTTACAGAGTTTTGAAAATGACAAATCGACCTGACCCCTCCAGGATTTTCAGCATTTTTGTGCATTGGAGTCACGTAAGAATGAGAGAGACAGTTGGGAACTCTGGACGAAATTTTTCACCGGATGACATCATCACTAAAACCGTCAATAGACGGAGAGTGAATGTCCACTGTTGACCAATCATATACATTGAGAGGGGGAGAGGGGTATTATAAGTGGTTGTCTAGAGGACCCGACAACGACACCGGTGGGTCAGAGTCGAACTTACGATGAGATAATTCGGAGCAGCAACATTGTATTGTAGTAATAACCGCGGCTTGAACATTAGCGGATACAATTTGTCCATCTCTCTCTTTCTCCTCCAATTTGAACACACGTGCTAGAAAAAGACGGAGATAGGAGCCAAAGTCACGTGATGGCACTCTCTGCTATCCTTTTCTACCGCATGCGTTCAAACGGCCGGAGAGAGAGAAAGAAAAATTCCTGTAATCGCCCGTCGGCTTGAAGCATTGAGAGACGAGATCTCTATTCACGTGAATGACAGGCAACATTCGTGATTCGAGTGGGAGAGACAATTTGTTATTAAAGCTTTCGATGTTACTATGAGCAAAAATTTGGCACGCAATTCGCGGTCATGCCCAGTAGCGTAACTAGAAATCATTCTATCTCTCTTTTTACTCATCCGAATGTACAGGTAGAAAAAGGATAGGAAGAGGGGATTGATCCCCCTTTCCTATCCTTTTCTAACTTACAAATTTTAATGGGCAAAGTGAGAGAAAGGTAATTTCTAGTTACGCCACTGGTCATGCCTGTGAGACTTTTTCCGCGGGTACTCTCTCACATGGACACATGGGCGGATACAGGGAATTGTCTTTCTCTCTCTCCTCCCATTTGAAAACCTGCGTTAGAAAAGGACAGAAGAGGGGGGGCCAAAGTCACGTGATAGCCCCCTCTGCTGTCCTTTTCCAACACGTAAGTTCAAATGGAGGGAGAGAGAGAAAGACAATTCCCTGTATCCGCCCATGCATGGACAATAAGTGAATTCGTTCAGAGTTTCTTTCTTCTCTTCCTGTCTCTCTTCACTCGCTCGTGACAGAAAGCTCACTTTCAGACATTGATCAACTTTTCTTTTTCATCAATGACAATTTTTCAATACCGTTTGGCCGTCTACATTTGCAAAAAAGATTACCTTCATGACTCTAAAATAAACGTTTTTAAATCGAAAAAGTATTCGAAGGAGATGGTTGACTCTTTCCAATCTCGAGACTTTTTCCTTTTAAATTTTTTAATCTTTCTTAATAACTCTTTTAATTTTTCCCTTTAATTTTTTAATTTTTTTTAAATTTTCTTTTTAATTTTTTAATTTTTTTTTTAATTTGTTAAATTTTTCTTTTTAATTTTTTTAAGTTCTTTTTTTAATATTTGTTAGATTTTTTTAAGATATTTTTTTTAGATTTTTTTTAATTTTTTTTCCTGGTGTTATAATTTTTTTTGCATTAAATCAACGTTTTTTAATCGAAAAAGTATTCGAAGGAGATGGTTGACTCTTTCCAATCTCGAGAATTTTTCTTTTTAAATTTTTTAATTTTTCTTAATAATTTTTTTTAATTTTTCCCTTTAATTTTTTAATTTTTTTTTAATTTTTCTTCTTAATTTTTTATTTTTTTTTAAATTTGTTCAATTTTTCTTTTTAATTTTTTGAAGTTTTTTTTTTTAATATTTGTTAGATTTTTTTAGATTTTTTTAAGATTTTTTTTTTAGATTTTTTTTTAATTTTTTTTTCCTGGTGTTATAATTTTTGTTGCATTAAATCAACGTTTTTTAATCGAAAAAGTATTCGAAGGAGATGGTTGAGTCTTTCCAATCTCGAGAATTTTTCTTTTTAATTTTTTTAATTTTTCTTAATAATTTTTTTTAATTTTTCCCTTTAATTTTTTAATTTTTTTTTTAATTTTTCTTCTTAATTTTTGATTTTTTTTTAAATTTGTTCAATTTTTCTTTTTAATTTTTTGAAGTTCTTTTTTTTAATAATTTTTAGATTTTTTAGATTTTTTTTTTTAGATTTTTTTGAATTTTTTTCCCCTTGTGCTATAATTTTTGTTGCATATATCCGACAGAGTGAATAATGCAAGTACAATATTTTGTCAAATATATTTGAAATTGGAGTGGAGAGGGTTACTTGAAGAATAAGGGTAAAAGTGTAGATAAGGGAGTGGGTGATGTGCTCGTGATAAAAAAAAAAAAAAAAAAAAAAAAAAAAAAAAAAAAAAAAAAAAAAAAACCTGAGGTCAAAAAAAATATTACAGGAGTAAGTAATGAGTATGAAGGGTTGGATTAGGTTAATCTATTAATCATCTGACGATTCGACTACATGCTTTGATTGTTAGATATAACTAAGAGAACCTAGTTTTCCTCAACAGAGTTCCACAAAATAACAATTTCAAATCAGGGAGCTGATCGGGGACTTCATAGTTAACCATATCGATAAAACTGAAAACAAGTGACACGATTGGGTGAGAGATCAATTCAGGGTGGATCTTTTTCGATAACCATTGTCCAGTCGCTCGGTACGTAAAGGTTGCTCGGAGACACCTTTAGATAACGAGCGACTGAACAATGGTTTTCAAAAGACTTCCGCCCCTCATCGGTCTCCCACCCAATCCTGTCACTTGTATTCAGTTTTATCGATCAGTTTAACTATGAAGTCCCCGATCAGCTCGCAGGGCTTTCCGAGCACATTCACTGGTTTATTCGCCCTTTTCCTGAAGAGCTTCTAAATTTCAGAGTAGACAGTTTTCCGGATTTACACTTTTGTCAGAAAATGACAATTTCCGAGAAAAAACTGCAAAACGTTGGAATCTGGAAGACGTTGCAGCGGAAAATTCCAGTTGCCTCTAAACCAAGATGCAACCTTGCGCAAGTCAGTATTTTTTTAAACTACGATACTCTAATTTCTGGCCCTCGATTCGTCACACGGAAAAAAAAGACTGGTAGAACTTACACCGCATCTGCATGGCTAATTTTGGAGTCTGATATCAAGTATGGACAATTTTACCATCAAATGGTAAATGCAACATACCTTTTGGTGAAATGTACTAACAGGTTATCTTAATTAACCACAATGTACGTTGCATTCACCATATGATGGTAAAATTTATCACTCCAAAATCAGTTATGCATACGGTAAAGTCTACCAGTTTTTATTCCGTGTATAAAAAAACACTCAACTGTATAGCGGTGGGCGGCGCTTGCAATCTTGCAACGTTGCATTAGTCCATTTAAGCCCGTATAAAATAACGATTCGAAGGAGTGCACAATGCACCCTCAATATTTCGACCTTATCCATGGCAGTTAATATACTAAATGCAACGTTGCGAGATCGCACGCGCCGCTACTGAACTATACAGGGTGTCCCAAAATTGATAGTAAATATTTTTACCACGTATTTTTGGGGCCATAATAAGACTTTTTTTTTCCTATGAACACGTGTCCGAAAATCCCCCCCCCCCCCTCGGAGCTACAGTTCCCCCAAAGTTTTTAAAAGAAATCGGTTTTTCTTCGATTCTAGCAACGGATCTCCGTAAAAATGAATGAAAATTGGTTTCCAAGGGTAATTTTAGGCGTTCTTTCCGATCCCGGGGTCGAAAATTTCCGAAAGGGTCAAGAAAGGGGGGTTTGAGGGGGGTTCACATTTTAAATTGAATAATTTTTTAGTGCTCCGTAAGAAAATGAGAAAAATAACAAAAGAATCTAATGGAACAAAACAAAAGGAACATTTTTGATCTCTTGTGTTTTTTTCATGAGACACACGGGAAACGAGTAAAATCGATTTTTCGCCGGGAGCGCACAGCCCGATAGCGCTGCTCTGTGCTCTCAACTGACTCAACGATCGACTCGATGCAACGCGGCGCACGGTGGATCGAGTCAATGCTAAGCACCGGACATTTGGGCAAAAATGGAGGTTTAAAAAGTCAACTTCTGACAAAAGAATCTTATTCTAGGGCCTTTGGGGGTCCCAAAAACGTGTGCATAATTTAATTTAAGGCACTTTTTCTGGCAGTGATGGTACTTCAAAGTTTGTATTTTTGAGGAAGATTCAATTTTACGAAAATCTGACCTCTACTTCCGCGACTTCAAATGCAAAATACTATAGATAATCGATTCGTTTTAGCAATTATCGTACTTGGAGCTGATTGAGGGTCACTTTAGCTTCAAGAAAAGCTTATTATGATTTTTTTAACTGCAATTTTCGACTCAGTAGACAGCAATAATGGAGGACCTTGAAAAAAGCCCTTTTTTCAGGAATAACTGAGGTTTTAGTATAAAACTCGCGAGAACTTGCAACGAAGCGACACATCTCCTGACTCCTAACACCCCCTGGAACTCATATCTTGTCAAACATCTTGCGGAAGTTTGCGGATCCGGAAGTTAGAGGGCTAAAAATGGAAATTTTTGAATGGCCTTTTTCGTGAAAATACTAATAATCACCCTAGACTGGTGGTATGGTTTGATGACAGATGCGTTTTGGTGATCAATTATCTTTCTAGAGGTGATGGTGGTTGGAAAAGCTTTTCTTTAAAGTAAATAAATGGGGGTTGTAACCATGAATAATGAGTGGTCGGGTGGGGGGGGCGGTGTTCAAGTCTTATAGCCCTCTTCATAAATTCATTTACCCGCATGGAAAATGGAAATTACTCTTTTGGCAAAAATTTGATTGAAGTCGCTATTTTTCTCTGTATACGACAGTACGACAATTTGTAGCTCACTACTGCGGTGTTGTCATATTGACTAATCTAAATGCGTTATAAAGTAAATGTTATTGATGTAAAAAAAAAAAAAAAAAAAAAAAAAAAATCGCAAGAATGAATGGAAATATCTTAATGATTGTTACTACTTTAGTTGGTTGGAAAATTATTGCAATTTAAATTCGTATGGAAAGTTAAGAGGCAGATGATGCACCTTAACACCCGACTGCCATGCGACAGGTATTGAAAAGTTCACGAAATGTCACCAAACACTTTCGTGAACACACTCGCAGCAAATAGAGACATCTTAAATTCTATGCTTATTTCATCAGACCCCCTTATTTCTAACATGAGACCAACTTTAGTCTCCACAAAGAAAAAGGCCTCGCTTGAACCAGAAGCCCTGTCTCTCCTCGTATATATGTTCAATTTTATTCCATGCAATTGAAAATTTGATTTCTATTTGATTATTTGTTCCAAAACTTCTGCAAATATGAAGTTATAGGATGAAAAGTTAGTAGAAGTTAAACATTTTTTCTTTTTGTGTGTGTGTCTTGAAACGCCTTTAAATGAAACCAAAAAATCTGGATAGCTGATAGCTAATCTTCTTTGTCTTTTTAGCTCGACCAGATGGCATTTTTTTTAGAGTTGGTAATTGATAATTTGTTATCTATTTCATCTTTCAGAATCTTTTTTCACTTCTGAATGATTCGCCTTTCAAACATCCTTAAAATAAGGAACACTAATTTTTTTCGTTTTTTTAATTATTTTTGTTGTTGTTATTGATGCTGTTTTTTTATTTTTGTACGTGTTCTGAAGATTATAATCAGTCACAATCTTTCACTTAAAGCCCGCATGAATATTGCTAATTTTGGATTATTATTTTTTTTTTAATTTTTTTTTTAGGTCAGGTAAGGTGAGGTTAGGTTGTAAGTAGTATGTAAGTAGTGTAAAAGTTGAGTATATACTTAGGAAATTCTTACCTAAAAAAGTCAGTGATAATATAGGAAGAAACTTGTATTACTTGCATATTTGTCTTCACTTGCATTTATCTTAAAATTGACCCCCCCCCCCCATAATTATTTGAAACCATATAATCAGAAAAGTTTCCATAAACTAGCATTAAGCCTTAGGCAACAACAGTTGCTCAAACTACAACGTATCTAATCTTTTGTTCACACGCAAAAATTCGCAGAAAATAGTAGTTTTTATTAACCTCTTCTTAGATTGAAAATGAGACATTTATAGGCACGGTAAAAATTTTAGGCCCATAAAACTAAAAAAAACGAAATCCTCGTGAAAAATTGAGTAACCTTCATGTGTCTTTCACTGGTTATCGCGATATTTAAGAGTCACACAACCAAATGTCCGATGCTCCCCATTGACTCGATCCACCGTGCGGCGCGGCACTGAAACAGCGCTATCGGGCTGTGCGCTCCCGGCGAAAAATCGATTTTACTCGTTTCCCGTGTGTCTTATGAAAAAAACACAAGAGATCAAAAATGTTCCTTTTGTTTTGTTCCATTAGATTCTTTTGTTATTTTTCTCATTTTCTTACGGAGCACTAAAAAATTATTCAATTTTTCAAACCCCCCTTTCTTGACCCTTTCGGAAATTTTCGACCCCGGAATCGGAAAGAACGCCTAAAATTACCCTTGGAAACCAATTTTCATTCATTTTTACGGAGATCCGTTGCTAGAATCGAAGAAAAACCGATTTCTTTTAAAAACTTTGGGGGGCTGTAGCTCCGAGGGGGGGCATTTTCGGACACGTGTTCATAGGAAAAAAAAGTCTTATTATGGCCCCAAAAATACGTGGAAAAAATATTTACTATCAATTTTGGGACACCCTGTATAGCTCCTTCGTTGCGCGAACAATAATATTCTGGCTTTCGCGCTGCGGTTCGAGTTGATAAAATTGTCAATTGAGGGGGAAAGGAGTATACTGCATTACAGCGTGCATTAACTCAAGTGACAAAGCTTGGGTCAGGTCAGGATTTGGGTCAGATAATGTGTTACAATGTTACAACCATCCGCGGCTAACATTGAGTTAGTCTAGATACATAGGGGAGTAGTTCAATGGAAAAGTACCAAACTGATTCTGCGTCGGACCTCCCGAGTCAAGATTATTTAAAGCGCAACTTATCGTTCGCAAACAGTTTGTTTAGTTTCATAGAATCCCGTAAACAACATTTCCTTACAGACCGTTACGTGTGACGTCACGAAAAAATTGAATCCAAACAAACGTTCTAACTCTTTCATATGCACTGATGCACTCACGCGGAAGGAGTTTGCTTACGATTTCAGCCGTTTCAAAGGAGCAGCTGCAAGGGTCTGAAATGTTGTGTTTTTTATAAAGAAAATTTAGTACTTGACTAAAACCAAGTTTTTTGGCTATCTGCCTAAACCTTTGGTTCTCCTGCTTACAGAGAATGAGCGGTATCGATTTAGTGTCTAAAATGTTTCCTCAGTTTTTTTCTCAGTGTGGAAGAGATAATAAATGCGCCCAGTGGCGTCGCGTGCAATTTGGCAACAATGTTTTCTATCCATCTAAACTCATGTAAAATATCGAATTCAGGGGGTGCACAGTGCACGAGGAAAATTCGATATATTTAATGAGTTTAAGTGGAGCAGTTGCTTTGTTGCCAGATAGCACGCGACGCCACTGACTGCGCCTAAGTGCGTTCTGCGTTTTTAAAAGTAAAGACGTTCAGAGTTTAAAGTCAATTTTAATTAAGAAGATCACGAGTCTATCTGGTGACAAGAGCGATTTAATCGCATTTTAACTCGAAATCTGAGAGGACAAAAACGACGTTAAATGCATTTTTTGACGTCAAATAATGAGAAAAGGAAATAATGTTACAGTCAGTCACGTTCTATCAGACTCAACCATGCCTCAACCACGGGTCATTCGCAGTACACTGATACAGGTCATTTTATTAGATGAATTGGCCGACAAGACTGTGTGCAAAGCATGCGCAGTTGACGGGTTAGCGACTTCAGCGCGTGCACAGCCATTTCATTCATTTTACAGATGCCACTGAGGTTTCACTGCGTAACATGCAACAAAACCATTTGATTAGATTCAACATAGAATGGTATATGTATGCGGAAAGTTATAGCGCTCAGTAGTATCTTCGTTTTTTTTTTTAAATTTAGCAAATGATAATTTCTTTCGATCGGTTTGAATTTTTTCCGATTTATTTTAATTCCATCGTTTACAGGGCTCTTGCAAACTTTTGCTATAGGGGATTGAAAAGTTGATTCTTGAATAAAAACCTGTAAAAATGACGATGAGTACACTAAAAAATGACGAAATTCACACTCGGAATCGCGGTTAATGGCGGAGAGACGCAGGTATCATGGGAGATTCCTATCTAAATTGAGACATATCTCTGTGTTTCCAAAGAGAAAGTGGCATAGGTATTAGATATAGGAATCTCCCATGATACCTGCGTTGAATCACCGCCATTACGATCTTGCCATTATAGCAGTTACATGAGTTTATTACTAAATTTTAGACTTTCTTAGCGTGATTTTCGTGATTTCCGCAGGTCTTTACATCAGATTGGACTATTTATCTGCTTACAGCAAAATTTTGCAAGAGCTCCTTTCTAGAGGTCGTTTCAGAAGTGTACGCGCACCTGGACCGGTAATCTTTGGAATTTGTCAACATTACTGCTCAATAAAACCGCGAGTGTTAATGCGGGTTTTCGTTGAAAAACGCTGTGGAATCAAAAGCTTTGAGTCGGCGGAAAGTTTTGTTTTGATTTGAAAGAAATGAAAATTGCAAATTCGCCAAAGAGTATCGGTTTTATCCATTTGGCGTCCGTGTGCGAGTAAGAATTTTGCGCCCTCCGTGGATAGTGGTGGGAGTGAGAGATCTGCGGGGACACCCCTGTCAGGGGTCCCGGGGGGTCTCTAAGGTCGTATATACAGGGGAGGACACTCCCTCCCCCCGGATCATTGAAAAACAGCGAAATAAGAGGAGAGAAGGTGGTGAACTGTCTGAAAATGTCAACAAATTGAACATTTGTCCCCTGGAATTTTTTCTGGATCTTTTTTTGATCCCTTTTAAGGATCTTCCCCAATTTTTTTTTTTTTTTAAAGGTATACCTATTCTGCACCACTTTTTGCCTATGATGTTTTGCAAGAAAAGTCGCAAGGATACTGATATTATTTTAGAAGACGGGTTTCTTTCTATCTGAACGAAAAATGTTAGATTTACAACTGAAGACTGGTCCGTTAAAATGACAGATGTTAAACAACCACCCTTTCGACACCTCAGCCCTCAATTAGATACGTACTTTCAAAACCTTTGGTTAGTTGTACATAAAGTTTTTTGCTGGATCACTGATCAACCAACGGTTTTGTAAGCTCTACCAAAGTATTTCGTTCTGTGTTTTTTGTGTAATAAAAGAGGACTCCTGGGACACCCTGTATACTACAGAACCTTTTAGGACTTTTATTTTTGAAGGTGAATATATCCATACGGCGATGACCGTCGATATAAAAAGTGCCAATTTATGCTTATATAAACAGAAATACGATTAATGAAAGCGAGTGCTGAAAATTGACTGAAAGTTTGCTGAGTTCGTATCGCTGTGTTTCTAATTGCGTTGCTTCATTAAAATCAAAGAACGTTTAATCCGCGTCTTACAATTATAGCGTCGCTCGCCTTTTTTCTAATAGCGCATTGTGTAGAGAGGAAATTTGATCACAAGCAGAATTGAGAGGTCAATACGATAAAAAGTGATAAAAAGCGACCTTTTTTCGTTCGCGAGAAAAACCGAGTCTGAAATTTTTGCGGAGACTGCAGCGGACTAGCTGATTCTGATTTACTCGCCAGAGCGCCTTAATCATAATCCAATAATCCATCGTCGCACACAATGAATCCAAAATGATTTTTTTTTTTTTTTTTTTTTTTTTTTTTTTTTTAAGCATCTGAGTGTTGATATTTTCTTGCAAAAATCATGTTATTTGACTAAATCTAAGCTCTTAAATGAATGATTTCACTTATTTTTTTTTTTTTTTTTTTTTTTTTTTTTTTTTTTTTTTTTTTTTTTTTTTTTTTTTTTTTTAGTTATTTTGATGTTTATTATTCTCAATCTTGATTTTTATATGTAAAAATATGTCCGGGAAAAGTCGACATTTCGATCTATTGTGCGTTAAATTGCGGATTGGAGTCGTTTCTTGTGAGTAAGCCGATCACAGTGTTGTCATCAGAGGTACTATGACTTACAAAAGAAAGTGTTCCCTGATGATCTAAATACTTATTGTTCAATTTTTCCATTGTTTTCAATAGAAATTTCAATTTTTTATGGAGGTACTTGAATGTATCATTCTTCTCAGTCCATGAAACTTGGAGAGCCGCAGAATTATTTAAAGGTTCCCGAGATCTACAACAGTGAAAATTTTGACCAGAGCACATTCTTTTGAAGCTCATAGTATAAAAAAATTCCCAATTTAGCGATCTGTCAACAGTTCTTTGAAAAAATGTTCAAGAAAAATCTAAAAAGAAAGTGTTAAATATGACTTCTTATTTGTATCATTTTGGCTAGGGTAGGCCACCTGCAGTGGCGCAGCGAGCGATGTGACAACGTTACAGTTCATCCATTTAATCCCTTGAAAAAGGTCGAACCATTGGGTGTTCGGTCATGGACGGAGCTAGCAATTTGGCAACTGTGGATTCTTCCCATTTGTATGTATGAGAAACAGTCGATTAGATATTGGGCCATGACCCCCTCAAGAATCGATTTTTTCTCATATATTCAAATGGGGAAGAATCCACAGTTGCCAAATTACTGGCTCCGCCCATGTGTTCGGTGAACACCTTCGCATTCGACATTTTACATGGGCTTAAATGGACGAAATACAAAGTAGCCGAATTGCACGCTACGCCGCCACTGGTCACCTGCAATGCTTAAATGCATTGACATAAGTACCGCGGGTAGCCTATAACTATAGGAATTTCCTGAAATTCCTTTAGTCTCAGAGGACCGTATATACAGTGTAAGTATAAGTACATCTCTATAGGAACTGAGTACTGTCTATTCTACACTAGATCATGGGCGGCGCGTGGGGTCAAAAAGTGGGGGGGGGGCTAAAAATCAACAGTTTTTTTTTTTTTTTTTTTCTTCACCTTTTTCAAAAATTTTCATTCTTCTTTTTCTCTTTTTCTTTCTTTTTTCTTTTTCCCATTCTTCCTTTTTTTCTTTTTTTCTTTTTTCTCGTTCAAAAATTTGTTTAGCTCCTCTTTCCCAAAAAAGTGGGGGGGGGGCTATAGCCCCAATAGCCCCTTATACGCGCCGCCTAATGCACCAGATTCTTTATATTTGTCTGAAAAAATAAATGTACACAACACAACCTATTCTCAACGTCTTCTGCAAAACTACAAAAATTAACTCCGACGGTCGAGCTTTGAGCTGCGCTGCAAAATGGGTCTTCTGTTCCGCACTTTGGTTATGAATGCGGGAAAAAATTAATTATTCAATCAAAAATGTCTCTGAAAAATGTACGTTCCGATCCGCTGTGCATCAACCCACAGCGCATGCGCGGTGCGCTGCACGCGACCAGAAGGAAGATCGAGGCGGTAAACGCATCAAGAACAAGATTTGACACCAATGTCACACCTCACACTTGCGTTGGCGTTGAACTGCATCGACCGAAAAAAAGAAATAGGCTGGGTGAAAGTGGAATCGAGCGCCAAGTTGCCAATTTTTACAAGAAATCAAGCTAGGAATTTCCGTTAAAACCCGTCACTGGATGGGGCAGTTGCAGTGGCGTCGCGTGCAATTTGGCAACAATGTATTCTATCCATTTAAACTCATGTAAAAGATCGAATTCAGGGGGTGCACAGTGCACAAGTAAAATTCGATACATTCAATGAGTTTAAATGGAGCAGTTGCATTGTTGCCAGATGGCACGCGACGCCACTGGGCAGTTGCAACTTTCAAGGGTCTGAAATTCTAGGTTTTTTTCTAAGTAATCGAGTTGCATTTTAATGGTAATCAGGTAAGTATACCGATTTCGACAAAGCCAACGTTTCAAGATGAAATGAATTGTGTTGTATTCTTTCTATATTAACACTAGATCCACAGAAATCGGCATCATGCCTAATTACACCTAAAATCAACCTCAATTACTTTCGGAAGGAATCGATTATGTAATCGGAAAAGATGATTTATCCAACTCTGGTTTAAATTAAACAAAAATGCAACGTTGCCGAGTCGCGCGCCCAGCCTTTGCAAAAAGAAGCACCAACACTGAGAAAATTTTCCGATTGTTTCAATGAATGCTCTGATAGAACGCACTTTATTCCCCATAAAGACAACAAGAATTCGAGTCGATTCAAACGTCCTAACTATTGCAAAAATAAGTCTTATGATTGAAATAAGGAGAAAAACAACTATGATTTTTTTATTATAGTTTGAACAGCCATTTTTTTTTTCTCAATGAACGCGTCAGTGATGGCGCGTAGCGTGCAATTTGGCAAGGTTGTTTTGTGTCCATTTAAACTCATGAAAAAAGTCGAATGCGAAGGTTTTCACTGAATACCCAATAGTCCGATCTCTTCTCAATGGTTTAAATGGAGGAACTGCAACGTTGCCAAATAGCATGCTACGCCACTGCAACGCGTGAATTAATAAAATTGTGAGGAAATTGTTCTCGGCTCTTTGAAAACCATCCTTTGTCAGATACATGTATAGACCACGTCCAGCTACGTTCACTTTTCTTTCGCCATGTGAATCACACGATGTGACGTAACGTATGGAATAATACAGAGCATGTAAGTGAAGTTGTCATTCTCCTAACCAACTTGTGATATAGCTTTGTTCAGAAGCGTGGGCGGAGCTCACCGATAATCTTAAGCGAACTCTCAATGTTTGTTCCTTCACAATCATTCAAACGAAAACAACATTTGCCTGCAACTTTTTGACTATTAGATTTTAAAACGTCGCTTCCTTCAATAAAAACGGGAAAGCCAATAAGGCTCAAATTCATTTCTATTACGTAACAGGAGAAGTAACATTGGAAAAATTCCAAAGATTATCGGTTGAGCTCCGCCATTGAGCTCTTTTCAGAAGCGTAAGCGGAGCTCACTGACAATAATCTTTGGCGAAATTTTCAATTTTCTTTCCTTCGAATCATTCAGATAAAAACAAAATTTGCCTGCAAGTTTTCGACTAATTGCTTTTAAAACGTTCTTCAATCAAAACTGGAAATCTATAAGGCTCAAATTCATTTCTATTATGTATAAATTCATTTCTATTATGAACTAACAATCGAAAATTCCAAAGATCATCGGTTGAGCTCCGCCACTGCATCTGAAATGATCTCTAAACGTCACTAATAGAACATGACTTATTCTGGATGATAGATTGCATCAGATTCTGAAGTCAATAACCCAACGAAGAGAGAATTAAATCTTCGATCTCTCTCTTTTCTCCGTTGAAACGCGTGTGCTAGACGAAGATAGACGAGGGGTATAACACTGTCTTGCTGTCCTTTTTTTACTTATACATTCAAAGGGGAAATGAGAGAGATGAGAGGAGATTGACATTAAACTGATCCAGTGGCGGCTCGCGCAACTTGGCAACAATGCTTGCCGTCCATTTGAATCTATGTATAACAATTTATTGTTTTACATTTAATCAAATGGAGGTAAAACATTGTTGCCAAATTGCCACTGAACTGATCGATCGCATCGATTACGCTTTACGCGGCGAAGTCTCACCAAAACTATAATCAACGTCTTAACGAATTTTCGATGCCAATTTGATTATGAGAACACGACTGCTGATTTTTCTTATGAGGTGGTATGGAAAACGCCGAAAGACAGAGTAAAGGGGTGTCTCCACCTGCGAATTTAAAAGCGCGAATAAACTGATTGAGCCGATGCGCTTCTTTGTTGTCGATACATCGGACTGGACCGATCGACTTCAAGGCAGCTCATTGGCTCAATCAGTTTATTCGCGCTTTTAAATTCGCAGGTGGAAACACCCCTTAAGGCAAAAAGTAATCTATTACTTAATTTTTTTACTGTACTTTTTAAAAAATAATCGAGGTGAATTTTAGGAGGAATCAGACAAACAGATTTCATTAAAACCAAGAAGTTAGTAAATCGATAAAAGTAATGGATAAGGGTAATCGTAAGGTAATTGAAAATTAGGGATCGGGGCCAGGAGAAACTTCAAGGGTAAGTACGACAAAATAAAAAATAAAAAACCGAAAAATATCAATCTGATTGGAATTTTACAATCCAAAAATGGGAAGACGTTTCACATCACAGCTAAAGTTAAGTCTTCCGGAAAATTTTTGACTTTTTCTTTTCAGTTAAAATTTCTTGATGATACCGCATTTTTCACCCTGATAAAATCAAATACCCAATTTTTTCCTGATTTGCCATGATACTTGTGAATTTTTTCAATGATTAATAGAACTACCTTTCTGCAAAAAAAAAAAAAAAAAAAAAAAAAAAAAAAAAAAAAAAATCCATAAAATCTTACTCTGTCCCGATTCGCGGATTCTGGTACACATTGTTGCAGGCATAGCCACTGTCCCCGCTGTTGAAGGAGGTGTCATCGTTGGATTTCGAGGGCAGGTCGACGTCGCTCTCGCTGTAGTCCAACTCGCCGAAGCATTCGTTCTTGGGCATCCACATGGCACTGACACAGTTCGTCGGGATACGAAGGCACGACTACTCGAGACGCGCGGAGACGCGAATAAACAGCACTACCGATCCCGCAGTTGCTCGTACTGATCGTGATACACATTAGCGCCGACCACCGTTGTCATCGATAGCGCGTTACTGACTGACTGACTTGGTGACTGACTTGCGGCTTGCTTGCTTGCCGGACTCCTACGACCAGCTACAATCTGATCAGCCGCTGATAGTGAGAGCGTGTGGCAGAGGGAGAGGGAGGAAGAGAGATAAAAGAGATAAAGGGAGAGAGAAGGATAGAGAGAGAGAGAGAGAGAGAGAGAGGAGAGAGAGAAAGAGAGAAGAGAGGAGAGAGAGAAAGAGAGAGAGAGAGAAAAGGAGAGAGAGAGAGAGAGAGAGAAGAGAAAGAGAGGGGGTAGGGAGAGAGAGGGAGAGAGAGAGAGAGAGAAGAGAGAGAGAGAGATAGAGAGAGAGGGATTGGGAGAGGGAGAGAGAGAAATAAAGAGAGAGAGAGAGAGAGAAAGAAAGAGGGAGAGAGAGAAAGAAAGAGGGAGAGAGAGAGAGAAATAAAGAGAGAGATAGAAAGAAATAAAGAGAGAGAGAGAGAGAGAGAGAAAAGAGAGAGGGAGGGAGGGAGAGAGAGAGAGAGAGAGATAGAGATTGGAGGGGGGTGAGATACTCGTCGATTTGCTCGACAAACGAGACGCCACGCTCGTCAATCCGACGAGATTCAATCAATGGCTAATCGAAGTGTATCCAAGTTTAAGCATGCAGTGTTATGATGCCGATACATATCAATTAATAATGCTAACAGAATCCAACGTTGCCAATTTTCCGGAATAGATGGATGGAACGAATCAATTCGATTTTCTTTTTCGGACTAAAAATCTGTGGGACGGCTCGTTCAAGTTTGTCAGAGGATGCCATGCCATCTTGATACTCACAATCAGAGCAAACCAAAAAAAAAAAAAAAAAAAAAAAAAAAAAAAAAAAAATTAAAATTTTTGCAACTAAATTTTCAGAGTTTAGTTGAGGCCCTGAGGGTTGATCTATTAATTAATCTATTTTAAATTAGTCACGTCTAATTTCTATTTTCCATTGTTATTGTTGTTGTTGTTATTTTTTTTTTTTTTTTTTTTTTTTTTAAGCGAAATCAGTATAGGCGCATCCTGATGAAAACAAAAAAGCAAGCTATGTTTCTCTGCATTTAGTTCAAACCCTGAGGGTTAACTAACTCAACAGTGAGAGACAACGTTCACTAAACAACACTATCGTGAGTCTAGAATTGGTTTTGTTTGACGACGTTTGGTGTCTCTCGAAAAGTTCCAAACCTCGATACTTTATCTGAACCGAATATGCTTGGAGAACTGTATCAATCAGATTCCGTAGGCGGATCCAGCAATTTTGCAACCATGAATTCATTCCATTTGAATGAATGAAAAACAATCGAATCTTGAAAGGGCCATAAATAGCTGCCGCTACCATAGGGCAAACGGGGCATTCCCCCATACGAGCAGACCTGCCTTTTTGGTAGGCTTTTAATCGCTGACAAGGCGCGGGGCTCTCAAAACGTCCCCTCTGCTCTTCCGGGGCACCGCCAATGTTATTTTAAATAGTAAAACAGACTTACGAGCAGACCTGCTTTTTTGATATGCTTTTAATCGCTGACAACGCGCAGAGCTCTCAAAATGTCCCCTCTGCTCTTCCGGTGCACCGCCAATGTTATTTTGAATGGGAAAACAGACTTACGAGCAGACCTGCTTTTTTGGGATGCTTTTAATCGCTGACAACGCGCAGAGCTCTCAAATCGTACCCTCTGCTCCTCCCGGGCACCACCACTGATATTTTAAATGGGAAGACAGACTTTCGAGCAGACCTGTCTTTTTGTTGGGCTTTTAATCGCTGACAAGGCGCGGGGCTCTCAAAACGTCCCCTCTGCTCTTCCGGTGCACCGCCATTGTTATTTTAAATGGGAAACCAGACTTACGAGCAGACCTGCTTTTTTGGTATGCTTTTAATAGCTGACAACGCGCAGAGCTCTCAAAAGTCCCCTCTGCTCTTCCCGGTGCACCGCCAATGTTATTTTAAATTGGAAAACAGACTTACGAGCAGGCCGGTCTTTTTGTTGGGCTTTTAATCGCAGACAAGGCGCAGGGCTCTCAAAACATCTCCTCTGTTCTTCCGAGGCACCGCCAATCCGGGCATGGCTTTTTTTCAAATCGATTTTTTCTCATGCTTTCAAATGGGAATATTCCACAGGTGCTAGATTGGTGGGTCCGCCCTGGTCAGATGGAGCGATACATGTTTTTTCCTGACGTTTGACATCCCTGACGAAGAGAGTTATTTTTCTCCAGTTCAAGGACCTCTGATTACACACACACAGTATTAGAAAAAAAGACGTTGACAAAACGGAGGAACAGCAAAAAATAGAGCAAGTGCTTCGAACTATCTGTTGATCGGTATAGGGCACATAAACTGTAAACAGTAAACACGAACTCACTTTCCATTTTAAGAAAAGCTTCGACCTCGCTAAAAAGGTTTGGATGAGATCGATTGATTACAGAGAGAGTCGATTCCCGAGCACGGGTGAAACTTGGAAGTGATAATTCTTTCGCCGAGATTACAGTCGTCAATGGTCATTGGTCGTTTCGTTATTCATATTTTCTATTTTTCTCGACCTCTGTTTTTCAACTGCGACTTTATCGCACACAATGATGTACGTATATACGCAAATATGAGTACTGGTACTGATTTACTATGAGTTATCAAACATAATAAAATACAACCATTGATCACGAAAAATGAACGGAAAATTTTTCACTTGTTCATTTTCCTGATATAGTAAAAACACTTCCTCACTCGATATTACAAGTCGGAGAAGTAAAACAGAAAGGGAAGTTCAACTAAATTCTGCTAAAGGAGACTTATATTTTTTTTTGTTTTTGGTAAAAAAAAAAAAAAAACCCTCTCGAAGGACAATACATCCAAAAGTAAGGGTGGGGGGGACTAATCTCTGAGTGAAGTATTTGAGAGAAACTGAGTATGTACTTGTTTCATAAACCTTTCAGCCAAAACCGGAACACATTACATTTTGATGCACATCTTTACGCAAAAACCATAACTATTTCCGAGAGGCGAGCGTCGCGTGATATTTGGCAACATCTTATTTCGCCCATTCAAACCCATGAAAAAAGTCAAACTGTTGGGATGCCACAGTGCCTCCCTCTGATCGACATTTTACAAGTGTTTAAATGGATGAAGCGTAGCGTTGCCAGATTGCACGCGACACCACTGACTATATAGATTCCAATTCAACGAATTATTACTGTAAGCCGCTGTTACAGCTGTGAGACTACTCTTCAAACAATATATTTCTATTTGATTAATCATTAATGCTTGAATTAATACTTCTAAACATGGATGCTGAGATTGATTCGCGAAATGCTCCTTAAAATCTCCAAACAGCATAGAGGGCTGAGTAGTAGCATAGTAAGTTTTCTAGGAACAGTTAACTACCTCCCAACCTTTGGACGAGACAAGTCGACACAGCGGAAATTAGTTAGTAGTTAATCCCATTGGTTTAAACGGCGATCCGTGACATATTATTTGAACTCGTTCGTCTTGTTTGTTTTAGACCAAATGACTCGAACGATCTCAAATCTGTCGAGAGACGCCGTTTGAACCAATGGGCAGAGCTGCCGATTTGCGTAGATTTAATGACGTTTTGAAATTCACCGAAGATTCCACCGGTTGAGAAAAGATTACAGAGTTTAGATCAGTGTAGGACTGTAAAGCACGGAAATATACTAGCGTCTTTTATCTTTTCTCAACCGGTATATTTTAATTCATTGACGGCATTTTCCACCGATTGAGAAAGGATTACAGATCTGAGTATTTTCGTGCATTGCAGTCATACACTAAGTTGAACTATGTAATCTTTTCTTAACCGGTGAAATCATCGGTGAATTTAAAAATGTCATTAAATCTACGCAAATCGGCAGCTCTGCCAATGGGATACATCGATTCCCGCTGAGTCGACGCCCGCCGCGCCGCACAGTGTGGGATATGCCCGATCTAGCTAGAAAAAAGTCGCAAAATCAAGTTGCTTAAAATTGTTCGAAAATGGATGAAAATGAAAGGTGAGGATATGCTGATCACAAATATATATATTGTTTATACATTTTCTTCGATCCGATTAGTGTAAAACAGCTTGAACATTGGCTTCCGCCATAGTTTGGTTACGACATTTCCTACGATCATTTTCTTAGCCTTAGGTTTGATGCTATTTTAAGTATACGTGTTACAGTTTCGGAAAAAGTGTTGGTTGCATGTTGTAGAGGATGGTCTGCTGATCATTTTGCACCCTATTTTATTTACTCAATGTCCTTTCTAAAGGTTTTTTCAAAGCCTCGAATGAAACGTTCTCCAACTCCTCAAGTTTACGTAAATCGTGATCTTTATTGGACAATAACTAAATTTGGCGGCGTTTGGCGGAACTTTGGTTTACACCACGTGAAAGCCCTCATTTCAGAGAACAAATCCATGAAAACAGTAGCTGCCACAAGGTGCCCCCACGAAAATAAGATCAATTTGAAAAGTGAGAATCGCCAGTTCAGACCACACTTTGAAGTGCTTGTGAGAGCTCGTCGCTCCACGTACTGCGCAATTTCTGTACTCGCTTACTTGTATGAATGGAAACTCATACTCATTCATACCGCCTAGGTGGCTCAGTCGGTTGCGGTGCCACCCATAGATTGAAAGTTTTGCAGTTCGAATCCCGGGCAGTCAGCAATTTTTTTCTTCCTTTTTTTTATTATTCCGGGCATTTTTTTAAAGGACCAATTCATTTAATGTGAACGTTTCATTAATTAGCGTTGTTGAAAACTGATCCCCTGTTTTTTAGAGGAATAATTTTTTTTTTCATTATTATTCTTTTTTATAAAATTATTTTGACAGTTGTTGGGCTTTTAGAGCTCTTGACATTAAAATTTATAAAATCTGACTTCAGATTCGTGATCAGCGACCCTTTAAACCCCCTAGTAGCACTTATCGCGGAAGAAAGTCATTGGTCGGACTTTTTTCTCGCTAGATCGGTCAAATCCCACACAGTGCGCCGACGCACGGTGGATCGAGTCAATGGGGAGCATCGGACATTTGGTTGTGTGACTCTTAAATATCGCGATAACCAGTGAAAGACACATGAAACCTACTCAATTTTTCACGAGGATTTCGATTTTTTTACTTTCATGGGCCTAAAATTATTACCGTGTTTATAAATGTCTCATTTTCAATCTAAGAAGAGGTTAATAAAAACTACTATTTTCTGCGAATTTTTGCGTGTGAACAAAAGATTAGATACGTTGTAGTTTGAGCACTTGTTGTTGCCTACTGCAGCTTAATACTAGTTTTTCGACACTTTTCAGATTACTCTATTCAAATAATTTGGGGGGGGGGGGCAGACAATCTTAAGATAAATGCAAGTGAAGACAAATATACAACTAACTAATATAAGTTTCTTCCTATATTATCACTGATTTTTTTAGGTAAGAATTTCCCAAGTATATACTCAACTTGTACACCTACTTACATATTACTTACAACCTAACCTCACCTAACCTAACCTAAAAAAAAATAAAAAATTAAAAATAAACCAAAATTAGCAATATTTATGCGGGCTTTAAGTGATAGTTGGTGACTGATTATAATCGTCAGAACACGTACAAAAAAATACAAAAACAGCAACAACAACAAAAACAAAAACAACAACGATAATTAAAAGACAAAAAAAATTAGTGTGTTCCTTATTTTAAGGATGTTTGAAAGGCGAATCATTCAGAAGTGAAAAAAGATTCTGAAAGATGGAATAGGTAACAAATTATCGATTACCACTTCTGAATTTTAAAAAAATGCCATCTGGTCGAGCTAAAAAGACAAAAAAGATTAGCTATCAACTATCCAGATTTCTTGGTTTCATTTAAAGGCGTTTCTAAACACACAATAAAAAGAAAAAATGTTTAACTTCCACTAATTTTTCATCCTTTAACTTCACATTTGCAGAAGTTTTGGAACAATTGATCAAATCGAAATCAAATTTTCAATTGCATGGAATTAACTTAAAATTGAACATCTATGCGAGGAGAGACAGGGCTTCTGGTTCAAGCGAGGTCTTTTTCTTTGTGGCGACTAAAGTTGGTCTCATGTTAGAAATAAGGGGGTCTGATGAAATAAGCATAAAATTTAAGATGTCTCTATTTGCTGCGAGTGTGTTCACGAAAGTGTTCCGTGACATTTCGTGAACATTTCAATACCTGTCGCATGGCAGTCGGGTGTTAAGGAGCATCATCTGCCTCTTAAATTTCTATACGAATTTAAATTGCAATAATTGCTAACCAACTGAAGTAGTAACAATCATCAAGATATTTCCATCCATTCTTGCGATTTTTTTTTTTTTTTTTTTTTTTTTTTTTTTTTTTTTTTTTTTTTTTTTACATCAATAACATTTACTTTATAACGCATTTAGATTAGTCAATATGGCAACACCGCAGTAGTGAGCTACAAATTGTCGTACTGTCATATACAGAGAAAAATAGCGACTTCAATCAAATGTTTGCCAAAGAGTAATTTCCATTTTCCATGCGGGTAAATGAATTCATGAAGAGGGCTATAAGACTTGAACACCCCCCACCCCCCACCTGACCACTCATTATTTATGGTTACAACCCCCATTTATTTACTTTAAAGAAAAGCTCTTCCAACCACCATCACCTCTAGAAAGATAACTGATCACCAAGACGCATCTGTCATCAAACCATACCCACCAGTCTAGGGTGATAAATATTTTCACGAAAAAGGCCATTCAAAAATTTCCATTTTTAGCCCTCTAACTTCCGGATCCGCAAACTTCCGCAAGATGTTTGACAAGATATGAGTTCCAGGGGGTGTTAGGAGTCAGGAGATGTGTCTCTTCATTGCAAGTTCGCGCGAGTTTTATACTAAAACCTCAGTTATTCCTAAAAAAGGGCTTTTTTCAAGGTCCTCCATTAATGCTCTCTACTGAGTCGAACATTGCAGTAAAAAAAAGCGTAATAAGCTTTTCTTGAAGTTAAAGTGACCCTCAATCAGCTCCAAGCATGATAATTGCGATCACGAATCAATTATCTATAGTATTTTGCATTTGAAGTCGCGGAAGTAGAGGTCAGATTTTCGTAAAATTGATTCTTCCTCAAAAATACAAACTTTGAAGTACCATCACTGCCAGCAAAAGTGCCTTAAATTAAATTGTGCACACATTTTTGGGACCCCTGAAGGCCCTAGAATAAGATTCTTATGTCAGAAGTTGAATTTTTAAACCTCCATTTTTGCCCAAATGTCCGGAGCTTAGCATTGACTCGATCCACCGTGCGACGCGTCCAATAGAGCGAGATCAGCCTGCAGGTCGGAAGATTTGAAGGTAGGTAACTATTTCTACTTGAGGGTCGTGTTTTTGCATACACCGTCGATTGAAGGAGAAAAATTACTGCCGGTATGGGTCAGCTTGCCTGCAGGCTGATTACAAACGATCTTGTCGTGATGCCATCGAGTCGATGATCGAGTACGTTTTATTCTTACGGATTGTGTCATTCGGATAGAAACCCTTCCATCTCTGCGGAAATTAGCCGATAGCTCGGGATTCATCGGTAACTTCCCGCAGAGATAGAAGCGTTTTTTTCGATCTCAGACCATAGTTCATCGGTGTCATCCATCGTTACCGTACAAATACAGTGACTGGATCAAAGAGTAAACAAGAGTCGCAATTGAATGGAAGGCCTGCGTGGTCAACGTAGATAAGGGATCGGAACGCGGGCTGGCCTCTGATTGGCTGCAACGCGTGGAGCAAAAATGACTCGGGGTATAGGAAAAATAACACGGGATTTTCGTTCCGGGGCGTTTATCTCGAAACCTAAACAAAATCGTATCTGAACAATTTATACGAGTCGATTCAGCAGATTTTTCCGAACAATTTGATAGGTCATAAGTGCCACTTTATTGCAAATTCGAAAAGACTGTTTCAGTTTAAAAGTACGCACAATAGTGTGATTACATGCTTGGCATGTGTTTGAGCAGTGTTTGAGTAACTCACTATTGTGAGTTCTTTTAAACTGAAACCGTCTTTTCGAATTTGCAATAAAGTGGCACTTATGACCTATCAAATTGTTCGAAAAAATCTGCTGAATCAACTCGTATAAATTGTTTAGATACGATTTTGCTTAGGTTTCGAGATAAACGCCCCGGAACGAAAATCCCGTGTTATTTTCCCTATACCCCGAGTCATTTTTGCTCCACGCGTTGCAGCCAATCAGAGGCCAGCCCGCGTTCCGATCCCTTATCTACGTTGACCACGCAGGCCTTCCATTCAATTGCGACTCTTGTTTACTCTTTGGACTTGATAAACCACAGTGCGGATTTTTCGGTCGTCTTCCTGATTGGTCGGATTCCTTAGATCGCGAATTTGAGCATTTAGAAGTATTTTTACGGTTTTATAGGGTTCTTGTACGCAAGTTAGACAATACTGAAGGTCTTCTGTCAAATTTGAAACATATTGGTTCGCAAAATTGAGAGAAATCAACGATTCCCCGTAGCTGACCCCCCGCGGTTGCGCACCCAACTTAACACGGGAGCCATAGGGGGGAAGTGTCTTCCTGAGTTACTCGCAAAAAATATCGCAACCCCCCGCCCTAAAAATAGTTCATACATAGCATTAATGACTTTTTTCGGACAGGGGGTAGAGAAATCTTCATTCCGAAACCCAAGAACAATCATACTCCCCATGCTGCCCATGCTTAAGTGGGTGCGCTCTTGAGGGGTGGAGGGCAAATGGCCGCACTGTGGTTTATCCAGTCACTCTACGTACAAACGGTTCGTGAGATAAAAAAAAAAAAAAAAAAAAAAAAAAAAAAAAAAAAAAAAAAAAAAAAAAAAAAAAAAAAAAAAAAAAAAAAAAAAATGCTTACCCAACTGTGTTTCTAAAAATCTTCACCCGAAACTCAACTCCAAGAATCTCTCTCTCTCTCTCTCTCTCTCTCTCTCTCTCTCTCTCTCTCTCTCTCTCTCTCTCTCTCTCTCTCCCCCCCCCTCTCTGGTCATTTGAATGCATGAGTTAGAAACGAATAGAAAGAAGGAGTGAAAGTCACGTGACTGCCCCTAAACTGTCCTTGTCTAACACACGCGTTTTAATTGGAGAAGAGAGAGAAAGAGAGGTTCCTGGATCCGTTAGTGCGTTTGTAAACAAATGTAAGTAAACAAATATGCAATAGGGTATACGCATCCAATGGTGGCATGCTGACTGTGCACGGGGGGGGGGGGGGGGGGGGGAGAGAGATGGTAGAATTTACCATCTGCGCATAGCTGATTTTGGAGTCTGCTATCAATTAAGTATGGTAAACTTTACCATCATATGGTAAACGCAACGTACCTTGTGGTAAATTAACCCCTTACGGACCAAGCCCGAGTATGCTCGTTTTTCTCCTCTAGCCTATTTCTCATTGTTTCGGTCTTCATTCTAGATAAAACGCGATTATCAATAAAAACACAAAATAAGGGACTCTTTCATCGGGTGCCTTCAATTCATCGTACAGGCAAATCCAACTCCCCCGAGCACGAACAGTTAACTATCTTATCAATAAAAACACAAAATAAGGGACTCTTTCATCGGGCGCCTTCAATTCATCGTACAGGCAATTGCAACTCCCCCGAGCACGAACAGTTAACTATTTTATCAATAAAAACACAAAATAAGGGACTCTTTCATCGGGCGCCTTCAATTCATCGTAAAGGCAATTCCAACTCCCCCGAGCACGAACAGTTAACTATCTAATCAATAAAAACACAAAATAAGGGACTCTTTCATCGGGCGCCTTCAATTCATCGTACAGGCAATTGCAACTCCCCCGAGCACGAACAGTTAACTATTTTATCAATAAAAACACAAAATAAGGGACTCTTTCATCGGGCGCCTTCAATTCATCGTAAAGGCAATTCCAACTCCCCCGAGCACGAACAGTTAACTACCTTCCCTATCAAAACGGAAGAGTGGCATTTTTTCGAAAAACAACCTGGCCCTTATTGGGTTAAGATAACTTGTTGGTACATTTCACCACAAGGTACGTTGCACGCATGATATCAGACTCCAAAATCAGCAATGCAGATGGTAAACTCTACCAGTCTCTTTTTTCCGTGTAGAGCCTGAAACTCGTTAACCAATCAGAGGTTGGCTATACCATTTTGTCTTAACTCTCTACATACAGGGACTCTAGTTATAAGCACAGAATAATGCAATCAGAACGGAAACTCTGTCGGATTTTGAAGCAAATTCATTTCGCGTCCGCCATGTTGGGATATAGGATGTTTACATCTGGATTCGCGCACGGAAAAAAAATATAGGACATGATCCGCGAAATTTTCATTCTGAAATGCAAATAGAATAAAAGTAAGGCTGGAAACTTAAGATTTCTTTCCAGAATTTACAGAAATAAATGAGTTTCAACACAAATCACACACGTCCGCCATATTGGGATATAGGACCACAGCGTTGCCTATTGGTGCCGTTAAATTCCAAACTTGCTTCCATTGGCTCTTATGGGAGTTTCCGTTCTGATTGTATTATTCTGTGTTATACTTATAAGTACCTACTAAGACGAGTCTGCTGCTGAATGGTTGCAGGAGGCTGGGCAGTCATCGACGCGACATTCGCAACGCACGAGATGAAAACTACGTCACAACGTAACACCGAAACGCAGTCGGGGGTCCATTAACGCGCGCGGAAGGAACTATAAAATTACGCCGCAATAACGTGCAAGAGAGCGTCAGCGAAGGGGGGCAATTAAGCGGATGAATCGGGTAACACTATGCGAGGAAACTTGTAACACTGGCCTACAAATCCCTCAAACGCTGCGGGCGCAAGCAAACTACCCGCAATACAGGGTGGAGGAGTGTGGGGGGGATACTTGGCTTGGCTGTCACAAACACGCAGAACCCCTTTAGAGAAAAACAACGGGGGGGGGGGGGTCGAAATGGATCGGGTAGGGCGCGGAGAGGGGTTGAAAATGACGTTTCATGTTGTAATGTTGTGTCGTATCTTAAATGCATGGTCACGTCGATGGCGCGATTCCGCCGGTGGTGTTTGGTGTTGTTGTTGTTGTTGTTGGTGGTGGTGTTGGCACAGAGAGAGTGGCGAGGGTAGAAATCATGGGGGGAGGGGGGTGATCATAGGGGGGTTAGTACTCGTTGTACCCTTGAACTAGCTTCGAAAGCGCGCGCGGTTCGGCGCATAATGGAATTTTATACAGGGTTGTCAAGTATTCGATAACACATTGTCTTAATTTCTATACGCCATACGGGTTCAAATGAATGTCCAGTATTACGGCTCGTGCAATTTGGCAACCATGTTTTTTCTTCATTCTAACAGATGCAAAAGTGTCGATCTCTCAGGGATTCCGTAAATCCTAAGAAGATCGATTATTTTACGTAGGTTTATATGAGAGAATACGTTGTTGCCACATTGCACGAGCCGACACTGTAAATTTCGTACCGCGAAATAAAAATGTGGTTAATTTTGTCATCTTTCAGGCGCATGTAGTAGCGTTATTTGGAAAGGGGCAGCTGCCCCCCTACATGATCTGGCACATCCCAAAATTTCGGATCCCACAAAAAATTCAAGAAGCCCAAAAAAAAAAAAAAAAAATTACCGAGCACCAGTTTAGATAGAAGTAGTTTCAGAAGTGTACAGACGCACCTAGATCGATAATATTAGGTATTTTCCAACGTTATTTCTCTTGAATTACAGAATACAAATAAATGAAAATGAATTCAAGCGTTGGCTGTTCATTGAGGAACACTTTAAAATTAAAAGGTCAAAGTTGCAGCCAAGTTTTTTCTTTAATTTGAAAGAATTAAAATTGGAAATTCAGCAATGATCATTGGAGGACTGCGCCTATTTTTCTGAAATGACCTCTGGCTTCAATTCAAGAGAAAGAAGACGTAGAAAGTTATTTCCATAAAATTTGCCAAAATTGTTAGTGGAAAAGGACATTTGGTTCATCAAGGACCTCGATGGTCAGGATTTTCCGGAGCCAAGAGCATGACAGAATAGAAGCAAAAAAAAAAAAAAAAAAAAAAAAAAAAGGAAAGGTTATCAGATTTTTTTTGAACCCCCCTCCCCTTTCACTCTTTGGAAACACTTGAAATGATGCCACTGCCTTCATTCATGGCATCTTCTCGCTGCATAGAGATCAGATAAAAATCCTTTGATCATGTTTCTTCTCCTTTTTTTTTTTTTTTTTTTTTTTTTTTTTTTTAAAAAAACTTTCAACAGACGAAATGAAACTTTCCTATATGGATCGTTTTAATTTGAAGACTGCATGAGGTTTGACATTGATAAATAGACGCGTCTCATATTTTACCTAACAGAGCCAATGATCCATGTTTCTTTTTTTCTCGGGTTAGGTATAGCTATAGCTGCATGGAAACACAACAGCCTTATTTGACGACGGATTAACATTTGTTCCTCCCTTAGCCGAAAATTCTTGCGGTCGTCTATCACTGAGCGGAGCCGCGGAGCGCTAAAAGAACTTAACTGCGCTAATTGGCGCGCAGAGACGGAAAGTCGGCGAGACACGGATACGAAAAAGAAAAAATAAAGGATATCCCCAGCGCCAATATCGCGGCTCGCCAGCTATAAACAGCGCCGGGAGGGGCAGACTACCCGCGGTGCGCTCGCTGGAGAAGGAAGAAATATTACGTTGGCTCGCATTCAATAATGCGCCTGCAAAGCAACCTTCATGCAACATTTGCGGCACTGGTATATTCAATATTATTGATTGCTAGGATAACGATCTTCATAAACAGTAACAGGGGCGTCATTTCAAGTTCGGCTTGGGGGGGGGGGGGGGGGGGCAAAAAATCATATGACCTCTTTTTTTTTGTTTTTTTTTGTTTTTTTTTGCTCATCAATGTAATTTCCGGCTTGGAGGGGGCAAAAAATCGGATAACCTTTTTTTTTTCTTTTTTTCTTTTTCTTTTTTTTTGCTCATCAATATAATTTTAGAGCCAAAGAACGGTCTTTTGGGGGCAATAATCGGATGACCTTTTTTTTTTTTGCTCATCAATATAATTCGTGCCAGTTTTTGAGCCGGACTTCAAATCCTTGGGGGGGCAATTGCCCCCCCAAGAGGGGGACCCCCTAAATTACGCCCATGACTGTTACAGTAAAAAGAAAAAGAGAGAGAGTTTCATCTCAACGATATTAAAACTGGGGAGCTTGAATGGTCCAATCGACAATATTGTACCGTCAAGACTTGAAAAATCTGCTCGATTAAATAATTATTACTATATTAGGTAATGAGTCAAAAGTACTTAGTTCTACTACTCGCACTTATAGTTGTTACTATACGGGCAATTACGTTTATTTAATTATTTGTGACCCAAAATGTCCGTTAATGACACGTTCCCAGTGGAGTAGCGTGCAATTTGGTAACAAAGTAATTTGTCCATTTAAACCCATGGTAAAGATAGAAATATTGGGCGTTCGGCGAACACCTTGGCATTCGACCTTTTACATGGATTTTAATGGACACAATACGACGTTGCCAAATGGCACGCTACGCCACTGCACGTTTCTTAGAAGACTTTTTGGTATTCATTGCAAGCTCCTTGACTCACTTTAAAATGCATATGAGTTTTGGAACCCATAGCTTTATTTTTATTCTCAAATTTTTTTATAATTATTATTATTATTTGATATTTTTTACTCAATTGCTTGATGATTTATTTATGTATCATATTTTATTTTTTCATTAAATTTATTTAGTTTTAATCATTTAAAATTTACGAACTTACGTTTTCACACCACAATTATTACTGTTCATTTCATTTATATTTTGTTTCATTGCATTTGTTTGTTATTAGGTGGTTCTGTGTAAGAGAGGGCCCCTGGCGGCCCTGGCCCCGTATTGGCCCCAACATTTTCACTTTAAATAAATTGTATTCACTCTTCTCTCTCTCTTCTCTTCATTCTTCAGAAAGAAGTTGGGGTTAACTTGTTCATATTATAACACGATTAAAACCCCACCAAAAAGACAGGTCTGCTCGTTAGCCTGTTTCCCCATTTAAAATGACATTGGCGGTGCCCCGGAGGAGCAGAGGGGACGTTTTGAGAGCCCTGCGCCTTGTCAGCGATTAAAACCCCACCAAAAAGACAGGTCTGCTCGTAAGCCTGTTTCCCCATTTAAAATGAGATTGGCGGTGCCCCGGAAGAGCAGAGGGGACGTTTTGAGAGCCCTGCGCCTTGTCAGCGATTAAAACCCCACCAAAAAGACAGGTCTGCTCGTTAGCCTGTTTCCCCATTTAAAATGACATTGGCGGTGCCCCGGAAGAGCAGAGGGGACGTTTTGAGAGCCCTGCGCCTTGTCAGCGATTAAAACCCCACCAAAAAGACAGGTCTGCTCGTTAGCCTGTTTCCCCATTTAAAATGACATTGGCGGTGCCCCGGAAGAGCAGAGGGGACGTTTTGAGAGCCCTGCGCCTTGTCAGCGATTAAAACCCCACCAAAAAGACAGGTCTGCTCGTAAGCCTGTTTCCCCATTTAAAATGACATTGGCGGTGCCCCGGAAGAGCAGAGGGGACGTTTTGAGAGCCCTGCGCCTTGTCAGCGATTAAAACCCCACCAAAAAGACAGGTCTGCTCGTAAGCCTGTTTCCCCATTTAAAATGACATTGGCGGTGCTCCGGAAGAGCAGAGGGGACGTTTCGAGAGCCCTGCGCCTTGTCAGCGATTGAAACCCCACCAAAAATACAGGTCTGCTCGTAAGTCTATTTTCCCATCTGAAATTGCATTGGCGGTGCCCCGGAAGAGCAGAGGGGACGATTTGAAAGCCCTGCGCGGCATCAGCGATTAAAAGCCCATTAAAAAGACAGGTCTGCTCGTAAGTCTATTTTCCCATTTAAAATAACACTGGCGGTGCCCCGGTAGAGCAGAGGGGACGTTTTGAGAGCCCTGTGCCTAGTAACCAATTAAAAGCCCACCAAAATGACAGGTCTGCTCCTAAGTCTGTTTTCCCATTTAAAATAACATTAGCGGTGCCCCGGAAGAGCAGAGGGGACGTTTTGAGAGCTCCGCGCCTCGTCAGCGATTAAAATCCCATCAAAAACGCAGGTTTGCTCGTAAGTATCTTTTCCCATTTGAAATAACATTGGCGGTGCCCCGGAAGAGCAGAGGGGACGATTTGAAAGCCCTGCGCAGCATCAGCGATTAAAAGCCCATTAAAAAACAGGTCTGCTCGTAAGTCTATTTTCCCATTTAAAATAACATTAGCGGTGCCCCGGAAGAGCAGAGGGGACGTTTTGAGAGCCCTGTGCCTAGTCACCAATTAAGAGCCCACCAAAATGACAGGTCTGCTCGTAAGTCTGTTTTCCCATTTAAAATTACATTGGAGGTGCCCCGGAAGAGCAGAGGGGACGTTTTAAGAGCCCTACGCGGCGTCGGCGATTAAAAGCCTACTAAAAGACCGGTCTGCTCGGAAGTCTGTTTTCCGAGTTCGATTTAGAAAGAGGTTCCCCAGACAGAAGTTCCCAAAAACGAACTCTATTAACTCTTCTTAAAGCGAAGGGCCCTGAAATGATCAAGTACACAGCTGTACTGAATTTCAGCAAAAATCGCGATGTCAACAATGGGATTTTTGAATGATTTAACTGAAGCGGATTAACAGTATTTACAGGCACTGCGCAAAAAAAGAAAGAAAAACAAAAGAGGGTTGTGGGGGGCCCGCCGAAGATCGGGGGCCCCGGGGCAATGCCCCGCTTGCCCTATGGTAGCTTAGGTGGCTACGGCCCTGCTATTGTTGAGTCCCTATCTATTTCTTTTTCTATCGTGTGCGTTCGAATAGTGAATGAGGGAACAAGACATATCCCTGGATCCGCCGTAGTGACCTTGCGATAAGCTCGGGGGGATGAGGTAAAAGTGCGGAGGGGAAGAGGTGGGTAAAGCTTAGAAGTCGGAGGATAGAAATACATTTCGCTTACGATGAGAATGACGCGATATTGGTATTATAGTGTATTTAAATATAGATGTCTCCCGAATGTGAATGAACCGCAACCGACCCTCTGAGTCTCTGATGCGTCGGCTGGGCAACGTAATAAATATAAATAAACGCATAGTCAGTGTAAACTCAATTTTCCAAACGTAATTAATATTCATTTCGAACATTCATATTCGAATGGGGCTATTGCACACTTTTGCTATAAGCGATTTAATAGTCGATTATGGCGTAAAAACCTCAAAAAATAACGATGGCGGCACTAAAAACTTCCAAAATCCACTCCTAAACTCAATAAACGCAGTTATTTGCGCGAGCGTAATGGTGGCCGAAGGCACTAACAATGGGAGATTCCTATCTTAATTTCGTCACTCTCTCTATGCTGACAAGGATGATTCACAGAGTAATTAGTCATCAGAGTGATGATCCACATCCGATGAATGGTACCGCAACACCAAGTGACACCGGTGTCAAATGAAAGTAGTTTCTTATTGGTCACTTCTTGATGGAGTTTCAGAATTGTTAGATGGGAATCTCCCATTGTTAGTGCCTTCGGCCACCATTACGCTCCCGCAAATAACTGCGTTTATTGAGTTTAGGAGTGGATTTTGGAAGTTTTTAGTGCCGCCATCGTTATTTTTTGAGGTTTTTACGCCATAATCGACTATTAAATCGCTTATAGCAAAAGTGTGCAATAGCCTCATTGGCGGTACATTTTATTGGTTATAAGTTGGCATACCTACATCAGAGTTGGGCAACCGAATAATCAGAAATAATGGAATGACTCCGGCAACACTGAAAACTGGGTTTGCTACCTGAGTTGAGGAAAGGGAAACACACGGCACACTGAAAAAAAAGAGATGATAATATTACTAGATTCTGGTTAAATTACCAGAAAATTACCAGAATGGCTCACTGTATGTGAACCAGGGACAGTCTGGTAGGATTACCATCCAATTCTAGTTGTGTTTCCACCAGAATTTATCATTAAATAACCATCCTCCAAAATGACTAGTAATTATAGTACATCATAATGCTACGTTACCTCTGGGGAGGGGGAGTTGGAAGTGAAAGGGGCGGTGGAGTAGGGATGGAGGGAGGGGGGGGGGGGGGGGGGGGTTGGGAAGAATAAAATCGATAAAAATTTTAATTTAAATTTTCGGTGAGTACCGTACATCTGTACCTCTCAAATTCGAGACGAAGTTTATCGCCCCGACCGGGAATCGAACCCGCGACCTATCAATTCCTAGCCTAGCGTCCTAACTATTATACTGCCCTGACAATTGAGGACTCTCGACGAATTTCAAGTATATAAGTTTGCGGACGTTCATTTTGGAAAATACGGTCGGTTGTAGTCCGATCAGCGTGAAAATTGGTAGTCCCGAGTAAAATTGGTCGAGGAGTCCGATTCTGCTATCCATTTTTCAAATTTCGAAAATCCAAGATGGCGGCGATATGCTTATCATGCCTAACTTGCCTACTTTTCAACGGATTTGCACGAAATTTGATACTGGAAGATATTTCCACACGAGGAAGCCAAATCTGCCATCTGTTATTTAAATTTAGAAAATCCAAGATGGTGGCGATATGCATATCATGTCTAATATGCCTAGTTATCAACGGATTTTCATGATATTTGGTATCCGAGGGTATATGTACGTAAGAAAACTGAATCTGCTACCTTTTTTTCAAATGTCAAAAATCCAAAATGGCGGTGATATCCTCATCATGACTAACTTGCTTAGTTTTCAACGGATTTACAAAGAATTTAGCATCCAGTGGTATTTCCACACGAGGAAGTCGAATCGGCCATCTACTATTTAAATTTTGAAAATCAAAGATGGCGGCGATGTGCTTATCATGTCTAACTTGCCTAGATTTCAACGGATTTACATGAAATTTGGTTTCCAGAGGTGTTTTCTCGCGAGAAACCCGAATCTGCATCCATTTTTCAAAAGTCAAAATCCAATATGGCGGTGATATGCATATAATCGCAGCGTTATTTTCTACCCAAAGTTCGTTCGTTTAATTTGGACAATTTTAAGTGATGCTGCGACTATATGCATATTGCCGCCATAATGGATTTTGAATTTTGAAAAATGGACGCAGATTCGGGTTTCTAGCGTAAAAATACCCCCGGCAACCAAATTTCATGTAAATCCGTTGAAAACTTAGCAAGTTAATCATGATAAGGATATCACCGCCATTTTGGATTTTTGACACTTGAGAAAAAGGTAGCAGATTCAGTTTTCTTACGTAAACATACCCTCGGATACCAAATATCATGAAAATCCGTTGATAACTAGGCATATTAAACATGATTTGCATATCGCCGCCATCTTAGATTTTTTATAAATTTAAATAAAATATGGCAGATTCGGCTTCCTTGCGTGAAAATATCTCCCAGTATCAAATTCCGTGCGAATCCGTCGAATAGTAGGCAAGTTAGTCGTGATAAGCATATCGCCGCCATCTTGGATTTACGAAATTTGAAAAATAAATGCAGATTTGGTTTTCTCGCGAGAATACACCTCTGATAACCAAATTTCATGTAAATCCGTTGAAAACTTGGCAAGTTGGACGTGATATGCACATCGCCGCCATCTTTGATTTTCAAAATTTAAATAAATAGTAGATGGCAGATTCGGTTTCCTCGAGTGAAAATATCTCAGAGTATCAAGTTTGGTGCAAATCCGTTGAAAACTGGGATAAGCATATCGCCGCCATCTTGGACTTTCGGGATTTGAAGTACTTCTCTCGTACGATACGGCATCATTTTATGGTGGTACGATGTATAGTACAAAAATTATTCGGTGTTTTGAATTTGTGGCACGGATAGTAGTTTTATGACTCGGATCATAGTCATTCTGGTATTAAAGTTAGCTTTCTGGTAATATCATTACGTGCAGTTTGTTAACTGAATATGTGATAATATTATTATCCTAGGCTTGTTATTGAATCACTCATCTAATTATTTAACCAAACTGAGGAGCTACCATCCATTCTGGTAAATGACTATCAGAACTTCTGGTAATATGACAGGAGCTACAGCAATATTACTACGCCTTACCACTGTAACACGATAATTCTGGTTATATTACCAGAAATCGGTACATTACGCTGGATGGTAATATTACATTCGGTTTTTTTTCAGTGCAGGTATAGGTCAACTGTACAAATATTCGTCGAATAATTCGGTTGACTCGCCGTTGCCTGACATCACCGAATAATCTCTGATTATTTGTTGCCCAACTCTGACCTACATACACTACTCGAAATGGGGCTAGGGCTCTTGCAAACTTTTCCTTTGAGCAAATAAATAGTTCAATTTGATGTAAAAACCAGCAAAAATCACGAAAATCACACTAAAAAAGTCTAAAATTTAGTAATGAGCTCACTAAACTACTATCATGGCAAAATTGTGGAAGATTCCAGTCTAATTTGTCAATTTATTCTACGAGAACACAGAGGTATGTCTCAAAATAGATAGAAATCTCCTATGATACCTATGTGTCTCTTCGCCATTAAGCCCGATTCTGAGAGTGAATTTCGTGATTATTAGAGTACCCACTACCCATCGTCATTTTTACAGGGTTTCATGCAAGAATCAACGCCTCAAGGCAAAGGCGGATTCAGAAAATTTTTCTGGAGGGCACGCCTGTGAAATTTTGAAATATGAAGCGCCGGTGGAAGCAATTTTGGGCTATTTTTACTGAGAAAAGGCAAAATTTGAGGCTTCTGAGGGGGGCACGCCGGCACGTGCCCCCTCCCCCCTCCCCCCTGTGGATCCGCCATTGCTTCAAGGCGTAATGTTGGAGCTCGCAGATATACCACGGGAGATGTCTATCTAATTTGAGGATTTCCTCTATGTATTTCTATAGAGTGACAAATTGGACAGTTATTCTACTTCATTCATACCTGCGTAGCTCCGCCATTTTGAGAGCAAAGATGGCGGAGCTATGCAGATATCACAGGAGATTCCTATTTAATTTGTCTCTCTCTGACTCTCTCTCTCTCTCTCTCTCTATAGAAACACACAGAATAAAGTCTCAAAAATTAGATAGGAATCTCTCACAGTGCATAGTTCCGCCACTGCCTTAAACCTTAAATTCACTTATGAGTCTATGAGTGAATTTCGTTTTTTTTTCTTTTTTTTTTTTTTTTTTTTTTTTTTTTTTTTTTTTTTTTTTTTTTTTTTTTTAAATTCGCTAGAATGAACTATTCAATGGGGCAGTTGCAAGTGTCTAAAATGTTGTGTTTTTTATGAAGAAAGTGATAGTACTTGATGAGCTGATAACAATGGTGCCTTTGGTTTTTTCCTACGTGTCCCGGTTTTGGAGATACACACATGTAAAGTTGTAAAAAACCGTGAGCGTAGTGACGTCACTACGCGGAATTCCCATTTAAAACAATGTATTTTGGAACAAAAACTCGTCTTCAGAACAATGGGACATAATTAGAAACCAAAGACATCTTTGTCCTCAGCTCATCAAGTACTTTCATTTTCTTTACAAAAAACGCAACATTTCAGACCCATGCAACTGCCCCATTTTACACGGCAAAATTCAAGCAACAGTACCACGTAAGGTCAAAACAGCCGAGTAATTTTGCAACATTCTAATGTGTCCATTTAAATCCACTAAAAAGATCGAACTATTGGGTGTTCGGGTAACACCCCTGCATCCGAGCTTTTACATGGGTTTAAATGGAAACATTATATAACGTTGTCAAATTATGCACGCTACGCCACTAAAGCCGAGACTTGTCCAAAATTGACAGATTGAGAGCGAATCAACCGACGAGAGGTGCTATTACGTAGAAGAATGGTCTCTCGAGAGAATCTGTAGAATCACGTTAGTGGCATGGAGTCATTCACATGTATTAGCAAGACGTTCTAAAAATTCCTGCATAAAATTTTCCTCGCGACTTGGCATGATATAACGCACGCTCAAAACTAAAGAGGGAGAATCGAGAGTTGTAACATAACTATACTTTGTGAGTGCTCGTCTAAAAAGTAAACGTCTGTGTATGAAGTGCCTTAGTGTATGGAGTTCAAGTGGCATCTTGAGAGCGTCACTCACAAGAGGAGTGAACGAATATGTCGAATGGGTCTTTTTTTTTTTTTTTTTTTTTTTCTCTAAGTTAGAAAAATTGAGAAAGTATTGCGATGGCGCAAATATTTTCTAGGCGTTTTGTTTTGATACTTGGCCTCTCACGACTAAATCAATAATATTTTTACGAAGTAATGGCCTTTCATCATGCCTAATAATTAATACCCAAAAGAACATTCTTCCATCATACATATTTTTTTACCCTTTCAAATTTACAGGGTTTTATGCAAAAAAAAATCTGTGGCGACTGTCCGTCCGTAAACCGAAATAATTTTGAACCATTGATCCATATGCATTCAAATTTACACAGATGTTGCTTTCTAGATTCCCCAGAAGCAATTTTTTTGTTGTTTTGTGGTTTTTTAATTTCAACTTCCAAGTTAGTTCTGGAAGACAAACGGTTTTCATTAAAATCAGAAATGGGTAAAAATGGGGGTCGGGGGGGGGGGGGGGGTTCCCACGAATTCTAAAGGGGGGTAGGGGGTCTCCCCCAGAAAAAAAGGTTTGAGAAAGTGTTCGTAGGGTATTCCCTACAGTTTTTTTTTTTCATTTTCTTGAAGTGCTGGACGAATGAAACAAAATTTGTTATAATTTTTTTTTTTTTTTTTTACCATAGGATCGTTTTTTCAAATGATTTTAAAGTTGCGAAAATTTCGAGCAATTTGTAAAGGTTCGCGTTTGGTGGGAAACTGGCGATTGCATAATAGTATACGCAGTGGCGTTGCGCGCTTTTCGCAACGTGTTGTATTTTGTCCATTTAAACCCATGTAAAAGGTCGAATGCTAAGGTCTTCACTGAACACTCAATACTTCGATTTTTTTCATGGGTTTACATGAACGAACTACAACGTTGCCAAATTGCACGCCACGCCACTGACGATATCCGGAAGTAAGGTGAAAGCTCCAGTTACGGACAACCCCTAAGAACGGCACCAGTGACACCCCGAATTTCTCAATTCTTTTGCCACGAATGCACAATATTTCTGACTTAGAGGGTATATTGAAATGCTTATAACATCGAAATAGCATAACTTGGAAGTAATTCTAAGTCCCAACTAACTTCCTCTTCTTAGATCTGAGCATCAGCCTTTTGGGGTGACTGTGACTTGAGACCGCGTTCTTAGGGGGTGTCTGTAACTGGTGGTTTCACCTTAGTCCATTTGCGAGGCATCGAGACCATTGAAAAGTTCTGGGTGGTACAAATAGTGAGGAAATCATTCCATTTACGGCCAGTGTAAATAGTCTACATTCTGGTAATATGAACTAATTATTATTAATCTAACTATTGGAAACACTGGCGAACTCCGTCACAAAGATTTTCAGGATATTTGCGAACTTTTCACTGAATATTTCTATTCATAAATAAGTTTACTGCCTTTTCTATAGGTTTTGCAGATTTTTCAAATAGCATTAGGTACTCTTTTACCACAAAAATGACTCTTTACGGTAAAATAAAATCACAATATCTAAATAAACATGAACATAACTTACCACCATGAAGATAATCTATTTTCTCCAAAGCATTTGGAACTAACACAGTTGAATTTAGAAAATAATTACCTGAAACAGAAACAGTAAAAGAGCGATTTAGATTACGATCAAATCGTACATTTTCTCAAAGATTTTTTTTCCCCCCAAAAACTTTAAAATTTACCAATCATGAGTTGTTACATTTGATGGGAGGGGGGTATTCGTTTCAATACCGACACATAAATTGTATGTACATACCTACATAATATTTCCTAAAAAATAGTTAGTAAAGCTATCCGAAGCATGCGCGCTGGAAAAACAATAAGGCAGGCAATTTGTAATGCGCAAGTACCTATTCAGAATTCCAGATACTACCGATAAAAAAATATTCATGTTCTTCACTTGCCGGGTGCAGAATTTAGTCAAACGATCACAGCGAAAATTTTTGATCTATTCACTTTTTCATCCGTCCATATAAATCCATCCTTCCATCTATCTATTCATTTAATTTTAAATTCATCAATCAGTTTAAACTAATCTCAAACTATCTCACTCACTCTCCTGTGACCCCCATTTATACCATCTCTTTCTAGTTTCGAAATTATTAGACAGGGCCTTGTTTTACGACAGATTATTATCAAAGTCAAAGTTATGTTGCTGTTTACACAAACGCGGTGGTTCCGTCTTTGTATAATTTTATGCCGGTGATAATATGTATAGAGTCTAGTGTAGCGCGGGTTGATTGAAATGGAAGTGATTTCCTGAATTAATGAGTGGAATTTAAAAGGTTTTCATGAGCGCATCGTTATTTTCGACGGATTTTACGTTAGAAATCAATGTGTCATATTGCTGTTGCAAAAGTATGCAACAGACCCATTGTTACTCTTTACAGTAGAAAGCAGGGCTGCCGTTTTGCGTAGAAACAATGCTATTTTTCAATTCACCGATGGTTCCACCGGTTGAGAAAAGATTACACAGTCCAGTTCAGAGCATGACTATGATAAACTGAAATACTCACATCTGTAATATTTTCTCAACCGGTGGAGTCGTCGATGACTTTAAAAAACTTGCGGATATTTTAATTAATCAACGGAGTTTCCACCGATTAAGGAAAGATTACAGAACAGAGTATTTTCGTGCATTGCAGTCATACACAGAACTGCGAACTGTGTAATCTTTTCTCAACCGGTGGAATCATCGGTGACTAGAAAAATAGCACTGATTCTACGCAAAACGGCAGCCCTGGTAGAAAGTGCGCGCCCGCGCCGTGATGACTAAGCTTGGCTTTAAAATACATTTTGATGTCGATGAAAAAAATAATGAACTTGGTATAAGAATTTCAGACAGATCGGGGGTTTTTGCCAAGAAATTATTCATTTACCGTCCTATGGGACCGCAGAGAGCGTTCAACCACGTCCATGCCCCGCTTCTATCGCTTATGTACTATAGATTTCAAAAGAAGTATCCCGGTGAAAATTTTCATTATTTTATTTCTCGACCAATGGGGTCATGGGCGGCGCGTGGGGTCAAAAAGGAGGGGGGGCTAAAAATCAACAGTTTTTTTTTCTTCTTCACCTTTTTCAAAAAATTTCATTCTTCTTTTTCTCTTTTTCTTTCTTTTTTCTTTTTCCCATTCTTCCTTTTTTTCTTTTTTCTCGTTCAAAAATTTTTTTAGCTCCTCTTTCCCAAAAAAGGGGGGGGGGGCTATAGCCCCAATAGCCCCTTATACGCGCCGCCTATGAATGGGGTTCTTGCAAACTTTTACTACATGCAAAATTGTCCAATCTATTGTTAAGACCAGCGGAAATCACGAAAATCACAATAAAAATGTCTAAAAGTCAGTAATAAACTCACATAACTGCTATAACGACAATTTCGTGATGACGGTTCAACGCAGGTATCATGGGAGATTCCTGTCTAGTACACGGAAAAAAAAGATTAGTGAAAATAACCATACGGATACCTGATTTTGGCACCTGCTAGATGTTATGGTAAACTAAACTTGACCAGAAGTATGGTACATTTACCGATACTTTGAGTAAATTCGACATGCAATCAGGTAACATCACCTAGTACCTAGTCCAAACATAGTATACTTCTGGTTAGCATTACCATAACATCCAGCAGGTGCCAAAATCAGGTATCCGTATGGTTATTTTTACCGTAGTTTTTTTCCGTGTAATATGTCACTTTCTCTACGGAAACACAGAGATATGTCTCAATTTAGATAGGAATCTCCCGTGATACCTGCGCCTCTCCGCCATGAAGCCTGCTGAAGATTCTGAGAAAGAATTTCGTGATTTTTTTAGTGTACTCATCGTCATTTTTACAGGTTTTTATGCAAGAATCAACTATTCAATCCCCTTTAGCAAAAGTTTGCAAGAGCCCCATTTGAGAAATTTCACGGTTTTCAGGTATTTCTGAGTCTCGCAGTATTGCCACTTGTGAAAAAATGCCTTAACTTTTTTTAAAACGATGGAAAATAAAAGAAAAATACACCAAGAACAGTTTCTAAGAGAGGAATTTCTTTCTTTAGCGAGCCATAGTATCTATGGAGTGACTCGCACAGCAAAGCAAACGGACACGTCTGAAACGCGCGATGCCTCTCTGACGCAGTTGAGATGCCCCCGCTGAAAGAAAAATCTTAAAACTGAAGAAATTTATCTTATCATTGCTCTCTGTAAAATTTCAAGGTCACGCCTAGCCCCTCCCCCTCCCCATCACCCGCTCTTGCCCGAAGCAGCACGTTTCAGACTCACGGGCCCAGACCGATAGCTTCGTATTTTTTTTTATTTTAGCGCGAATCTCAGCGAGAATGGATGGGAATGCAGTTATTTTTATTTCCAGCTCGAAAATTTTCTCCGCGAGTTTCAAGTTTTAGCACGTGCAAATTCAACTGCCAATCACGCATGTTTCACATTCAACCCGAGTGATGTGGCGGTGGTCTCATTTCCCGCAAAATGCAACATGCACAGAACCTAAATTTCGGACAACGCAGCAAAAAATTCAAACTAAGAAGTAGAAAAGGCATTTTCTTTCACGCATTTGTCGGCAGTTATGTGGATAAATTTTTTCTGCATCATTTATGTAACTGTAAGTTTAATTCACTCATCATTAACTCTCGAGAAGTGATATACTACGGCCAGTGATATGGGATCGCGCGCAATCTACCAACGCTGTATTTCGTCCATAGAAACCCATGTAAAATATCGGTTCGAGGGAGTGCACTGTGCACCCCCATTAGCATAGGCGGAAATAGAGGGAGGGGGGGGGGTATGGAAAGATTTCTGTAACCCTTATCGATTCTTCCTGTGCGTTGCGTTGGCCTGTGAAGTTAGATTTTGGGGTTGGGTTATTTTCTTTAAAAGAACGCAACCTACCCCATGTAACTCACAGGAATAATCGCTCAATATGGGTTACAAAATTCGTTCCATTTGTTTAAGTTACGCTCGGGACCAAACATTATTTGGTCCCTAATATGAGGAAAGGAAAACACGCGGAAGGTATAGGTCAATAATAATTGTAGAATTATTTGTAGAATAATTCGATTGACTCGGCGTTGCCTGACTCACCAAATAATTTCCCAATAATTGTTTGCCCAACTCTGCTTCCGACTTAAAAACCGTATTTTTCCTTGTTTCGATTGATTTATTTTGGTCGTATTTCTCTCCCATGCACGTTCATTCTGTTTACAAACTATTTTTTCGGACGGTGTATTCTGGGCTCTCTCTCTGTTTACCTTTGACTATTTTTACACCGTAAAAGCAATGATAATCCCGCAATTGAGGATTGATAATCCCGCGAACACAAAAACAGACTGATAATCAAAGCAGTCTCGATAACGGAAGACGCGCGGAAAAGGAGGAGGAGGATTTAAACTGCTTAAAACAATAGGCTGTTTTAGTAATGCGATTGCAATGTGTCGTATCGATTTCCGACTGTGGACAGCTGGTTCCAAACAAACTCCAATTCAATGTATTTTCCCCCGTAAGCGCATTTTTGAACGGAAATTTTAGGCTATTAAATTAAACAATTTAATGCGACCTTTTTGCAATCATGAATTCTACGTTTCTCGAAAATGCTTGGTTATGATTATAGTTATGCCTTAAACTGCCGAGATCAACAAGATGTTACAGATTAAACGATGCATTTGGAGGTTGGAATCACCCAAATGTTAGTGTTGTTGTTGTGGAATCGGCGGGCTTTCGGGCGATTCTAACCCGCAAATGCAACGTTTAATCTGGAATATCTTATATCTTATTGATTTTGGCAGTTTTAGTCAAGGAACCAGGCATAATTATGCCTTTTTGAGGACATACAATGCATAATCGCAAAAAGTTTGCAATAATTGTTTGATTTAGTAGCCTTTTTCGTTCGAAAGTTCGCTTATGGGGAAATTAAATTGAACCAGAATTTGTTTGGAACCACAGAGGCCCTCGAACGGCAATCGATACGATATATCGCTCTACTCAAACAGTCTAGTCTATAGACTGTTTTAGTAGAGCGATTTGCGATGTATCGTATCGATTGCCGACTGTGGACCTCTGGCTCCAAACAAACTCCGATTCAATGTATTTTCCCCCGTAATCGCACTTTTGAACGGAAATTTAGGCTACTAAATCTAATTCTAAAAGAATTGGTGCGACCTTTTTGCGACTATGAATTCTATACGTCCTCAAAAATGCTTGTTTACGCTTTGGATGAATTTCCGTAAATGCCTTCATTTTGACCACAATAAAAGCTTGCCAGGTGGTCTGAGGCACCCTGAGGCATATCGTATGAATCGCCATCCGAGGACCTCTGCGGTTCCAAACAAACTTTGATTCAATGTACTTTCCCAATACGGGCGCATTTTTGAACGGAAATTTAGGCTATTAAAGCAAACAATTATGGATGCGACCTTTTGGCGCTTATGGATTTTACGTCCTCAAAAAGGCTTAATACGAATTTTACGAATAAAACTGCCGAAATCAACCCGTTCACAAATCGTTGGCCATTCTGGTAATTTTTTGGTGATTTGACTATAGAATCTGGTATCATGACTATCGCTTTTTTTCAGTGTAGTAATAGATTGTACAGAAAAACCTTCACAATGAGATGGGGGCGGATCCAGGAAAGTCTCAAAGGGGGCCATTTTTGTAACGTGAGTGGGGGAAGGGGTATGGGGGGACACCCCCCTGTCAATGGGGGGGGGGGGTCCCTCCCCCTGAAAATGCTGACAATTTAAGCTTCTCTACAGCCAATTTGAGAGTTGAGACATCTTTTAACCGTTTACTCATCATTTTTATACTACCTCATTTCAATTTTTGTTCGTAAAAGTGGAAGATCCCGCCCTTGCTATTGTTTCCCCATTCCCAAACAAGATAATAATTAGAAAGTTACATGAATCACACTTAGATTCTCTTTTCCTTTTGCTTTCCCCCATCTTTCTTCCTCTTACTGTTTTTCTTTGGGCCCGGGGGGGGGGGGCATGCCGCCTTGACCCCCCCCCCCCTCTGGATCCGCCCATGCATTTGACATCAGTCGTTTGCCTATAATTGAGTCCAAGTTAACATCTATTTTGTGATACTTGTGGCAGCAATTTGAGACTACAGGGTAAGAACATGCTAAGTCACTTCAGGCGTTGTCACAATTCGGCAACTGACATTTCACTTGCTTCGCTACGTATAGTTCACTCGGAAAAAGATACGTTAACCCGTCCACTCTACCACGTTATACGAAGATAAACCGATGCTAATTTGCTCAAATTAAGGGGGCAGATAAATATTCCTACGCCGCAGTGCTGATTTTGCATACGTAATTTATTGAAGGCGCATCGAGAAAACATGTTTTAGCTGGTTTTTCTTATTTAACGTTCGCAGTCGTTCACATAGAATCTTATGGAGTTTAGTGAACGGTGCGAACCACTGCGAGCGATTATTATTCGCGATTATCGTTCATGTACGTGGTGGCTTGTGGCCCTCTTTAGACGATATATTTACAGGCATTTTTTTTTTTCAACTTGCGCTCGAAATAATTTTTCTTGACGATTGGGCCCAAAAAACCCCGTCGTAAAAGCTGCTGCGGAAAAACAGAAAATTCTTCGTCAACAACCTTCCACAGCTAGTCCTCCATAAGGCTCCGTGTAAAGTACTGCAAACCGCAAACGGATAAAAAAAGACGGTTTTTTTTTTTTTTTTTTTTTTTTTTTTTTTTTTTTTTTTTTTTCAAATATTAACAATTTGGAGTCAAAATTATAAATTATATTGTGAATAAAAAAGCGGCAATTTTTTGTTCGGCAGATCTATATAGTCACAGAGACGAGGATAATCGAGCATGGTATTGAATTGGTTAAAAATGTCAGAGAAGAGGGGATGTATAACAAGCAAGGCAAAAATCCGTGTTTTTTTTTTTTAAATTTTTTTTTATTTTCCTTTTAACCCTTCAGAGACCAGGTTAGTTCAGAATCCCGCCATCGATAAGGTAGTTATAGCTTGTCCCAGAAAAGATTGGATTTGACACTTCTATGGTTTTCATGAAAACATCAGCTTCTTACTGCTCCTGACCAATCAGGTTGCCCTATCTGTGGATGGAAGCTGATGTTTTCATTTAAAGCTACAGTTGTCAAGTCCAATCATTCCTGGGACAACCTATAACTGTTCGTACTTGGGATAGTTGGAATTGCATATACGATAAATTGAAGGCGCCAGGCGGAACTTTCTCTAGTTAGTGCAGGTCTCTATCCAGGATCGCGTTTATTCGGAATCATGAGACTGGAACAATATGAAATAGACTGAACGCGTATATACTCGGTCTTGGTCCATAAGGGGTTAATATATTTTTTTGAGTGAGCCCACAAGGAGAAAAGAGTGAAGAATCATAAATGCCAAATTATGAGAACCCCTCAATAAGTGACTTGACATGTTTGTTTCCGTATAGACATAAATTGCTTTAACTTTAAGAAAAACCTGTTACTTCACATTCACATAGTTCTGAATGGAGTAAAACCTCCATCGTTGCCAAAGTTCACGCTACTGTTTACAAATCACATCGGTCATTTAACCAAGGTAAAAAGTGAAGATTTCCCAAAGCAATCTGGCACCGTTGAACGATGACACGGGCCACGGCAATAACTTTGTAGTAGAACTTGTTAGGATCGATGGATTTATTCAATTGCATTACCACGTCGCGTCGCGCCGCACAGTGGAGTGAGTCGATGGTAGGGGTCGGACATAACGTCGGAACTTTAAATCCGTATATCTTTGTTAATACGCAACGTAGAAGTTTGAAAGTGGTTTCATTGGTTTCAATGTAAAATTTCCTTCAGCAACCACCCCTTATAGTTTGTTTTTCCGACTGTAAAAACATTCAAATGTTCTTATTTAGTCAAATATTCCATGCCAGTGGCGCACCGAAGGGGGGGGGGGGGGTTAGGGTTAAACCCCCCCCCCCCCAAAGCCTATTAAAAAAAAAAAAAAAAAAAAAAAAAAAAAAAAGAGGGAGAGAGAGAAAGAGAGAGAGAGAGAGAGAGAGAGAGAGAGAGAGAGAGAGAGAGAGAGAGAGAGAATGTGGCTCCTTCACAAAAAGAAGAAAGAAAAAGAAAACAAATCGTGATCAGCTAGGAAGGGAATTCACGGTGAACAAATTCCCTATTATCCTTTGACTCTTCTCCCTCCAATTATCATGAGTCGAGAGCAACGATTTCACGCAGGCAAAATCGAAAATATATTTCAACATTTCAATTTTACTGTAATGAAAGTACCGTAAAATTCAATCTGAAGGTCAGAAAAATTGAAAACTTTTCCGGGGGAGGGCCCCCAGACCCCCCTCTCGGTGAACCCCTCGGTGAATATTCCACGGCTCCTTCAACGACATTCCACTTGACTCTTCTCCCTCCAATTATGAGTCGAGAGCAAAGATTTCATGCAGCAAAATCGAAAATATATTTGAACATTTCAACTTTACTGTACATGAAAGTACCGTAAAATTAAATCTGAAGGTCAGGAAAATTGAAAAAGTTTTCCGGACCCCCCGCTTGTCCTGATGGGTATTCCATACCCCCCAGACCCCCCCGGAGTTTGAGTCGTACCAAACCCCCCCCCCAAGGAAAATTTCTCGGTGCGCCACTGTTCCATGTCCAACCCCTCCCTTAAATGTGTATATCTTTGTTAATACGCAACGAAGAAGTTTGAAAGTGGTTTCATTGATTTTAATGTAAAATTTCCTTCAAGAACCACCCCTTAAAGTTTGTTTTTCGACTGTACTAACATCCAAATTTGCAATTTTATTCATATTTATTCCATGTCCGAGCCCTCCCATTTAACCGTCCCACTGTGCGCCGCGGCCGATGCAACACGGGGTTACAAGGGTGGTGAGGAGAGACATCTGCGCGCGGGGTTATTATGCTACAAATGCGTCAGCATCATAGGAATCCGGCATAGAAGGGTCATGAAGGGGGGAGGGGAGGTTGAGGAGTGAAATAGGTGCTCTACTTCTCTAATCGGGATAGTCACACCGAGGAATAAAAAGATTCGATAAAAAACAACAGAGTAAATAATACTGATCTGCAAAACGCGTATAACAGATAAGCGGAAACTCGCCGCACTGTAGTCCAAAATAAAAAAAAAAAAAAAAAAAAAAGCAAACAATTAATGAAAAAAAGTAGTCAAAAATTATCGTTTACGACCAATGGGGCTCTTGCAAACTTTCGCTATAGAAGATTGAAAAGTTGATTATTGCATTAAAACCTGTAAAAATGACGATGAGTACTTACACTTAAAAATCACGAAATTCACTCTCAGAATCGGGCTTAATGACGGAGAAACGCAGGTATCATGGGAGATTCCTATCTAAATTGAGACATTTATCTGTGTTTCCGTGGAGAGAAAGTGACATAATAAACAGGGATCTCCCGTGATACCTGCGTTGAACCACCATTACGAACTTGCCGCTATAGCAGTTTTGTATAGGAGTTTATTATCTACTGAATTATAGACTTTATTAGAGTGAATTTCGTGATTTTCCCTGGTTTTTACATCAGGTTGTACTATTTATTTGCTCATAGAAAAAGTTTGCAAGAGTGCCATTAAGCCTCATTTAAAACCATAGAGACAAACAGAGACACAGCACTGAGCAAATTTTATGCTTCCCGTGTTATGAAAGTGAGGCAATGGGTCTGTTGCAAACTTTTGCTACAACGATTAAGAGTGTGTATAATCTTCAGTAAAATCGCCTGAAAAGTTCATTTGGTGGCATCAGAAAGTCATAAAATGCTATAATAAAGTCTCAAGAGGCGTTTAATGAAATCCAAGATAGCGGAGAAATATCGAGCAATCCGTATGCATGCACCGTTAACATCCAAGGATGGCCAACTTTGACAACCTCTCTGCAGGTAGAGGTTATGTGTTTGTTTACGTTGTGATTGGTGATGATCGATATTGTGAGGTTGGCTATCCTTGGATGTTCGTGGTGCATGCATACAGATTGCTCGATATTTTTCCGCCATCTTGGATTTCATGAAACGCCTCTTGTGCGTTTATTATTGCATTTTATGACTTTCTGATGCAACCAACGGACTTTTCAGGTGATTTTACAAAAGATAGAACACTCTTAATTGTTGTAGCAAAAGTTTGCAACAGACCCATTAAAATGAGTTCATTTTTTTGAGGGCTAAACCAAACAACAGCCAACACTTTCCTATACTGATGAGTGGTGAACATTGCTCCAATCGAAATCTACCTGAAACTTCGCTTGGAAGTCAAAATTACAATTAATTTAGGCATAGTATTTTGAAATAATTCGACAGAAACCGTTATTCTGTATGGAAAAAAAAACAATCATTTATACACCACACGGAAAAAAACTACGGTGAAAATAACCATACGGATACCTGATTTTGGCACCTGCTAGATGTTATGGTAATGTTAACCAGAATTATACTATGTTTTGACTCGGTACTAGGTGATGTTACCTGATTGCATGTCGAATTTACTCAAAGTATCGGTAAATGTACCATACTTCTGGTCAAGTTTACCATAACATCTAGCAGGTGCCAAAATCAGGTATCCGTATGGTTGTTTTCACAAATCTTTTTTTTCCGGGCATGAAGGAAACCCAACCTATGTCCATTACAACAGCAGGCGGTGGTTGGCTATTTTTTTTTTTTTTTTCGATGAGTCCAGACCAGACTTTGAGCTGGAAAATTGGAAAACTATCGCACACTTTATGCTGTGCCTCTATTCGACTCTCTTTAAAACTTCCCGGTAACACTTCCAGGTTTCAAGCATTTGTTAAAAGTGTTCTTCATTATGATAAAAATTGGTATTGAAATTTTATTAATTGATGAGTTTACTTTTTGAATTTTGGCCAATTTTTTGACGACATCGAACCACAGTGCGCCGCTCAGCTAAGCGAGTTTTTTAATATTCACTTCTCAAAATGTACTTGCAAGTTGCAGGCATATATACTTTACAGTGTGTACATTCATTATTCGCATCTAGCAAGGGCTGCCGTTTTGCGTATCTATGGAGAGTTAATTGGAAAGTTCTTGATTCGCTCTCTCTCACGAAGGAAAAAAAAGGAGAAAGGCCTCTCTCTTCTCTCTCTCTCTCTCTCTCTCTCTCTCTCTCTCTCTCTCCCTCCCCTCTCTCCCTCTCTTCTTCTTCCCCTCTCACCCTCTCTATAACTCTCCCGCTATAAATATAAATTTATCTATTTATATACATGGGTTTTTTTTTTTTTTTTTTTTTTTTTTTTTTTTTTTTTTTTTCCCCTCTCATTTTCTTTATTAAACAAGATCTTGTTAAATTTTATTTTCAATTTTCGTTTTACAATTTTTCATTTTATGTTCCACTTTTTGTTCTTCTTAATTATTATAAAATATTTTATGTATTGTTCTATATTGTTCTATTCTTATAACGTAGTTATATACATGTAAGGGAGGACCTTGGTCTTATGGCCCTAACTTTGATAAGTAAAATAAAACGATCAATCAATCAATCAATCAATCTCTCGCTCGCTCGCTCGCTCGCTCTCTCTCTCTCTCTCTCCCATGGTTTCACCGGTTGTTAAAAATAATATAGTCCATCTCAGCGTCAGCAGAAGGATGCTGTAGAGTATAGACTCTCTAAGTACAGCGATATATCGTATCAAAAGCCGTTATCCGAGGACCTCTGGTTCCAAACAAACTCTGGTTCAGATTAGAGTCCCTATATATAGAGAGTTAAGACAAGAGGGTAGTCAACTTCTGATTGGTCGATGAATTTTAGGCTCTACGGACGCCGCCATTGGATGCGATTTTGCACTTTTGTTTTGTTTACCAACGGTCTTTTACAGATAAAAGAGTTAATTTGCGATGAATCTGTTAATTTTAATCATGATGCACCTCAAGAATGTCTATAAATCTCAAAAGAATCATTAAAAGCGTTAATACATGTCGATCAACAAAAGCAGGGAAAGATTACATCTTACAAACTTAGCGGAACTGTAATCTTTGCAGTAGAGCAAAACTCAACAACGGCCTCAGAATGTAAACAAATGTGCAAAATCGCATCCAATGGCGGCGCCCATGATTTCACTAGAGTCCCTATATGTAGAGAGTTAAGACAAGAGGGTAGTCAACTTCTGATTGGTCGATGAATTTTAGGCTCTACGGACGCCGCCATTGGATGCGATTTTGCACTTTTGTTTTGTTTACCAACGGTCTTTTACAGATAAAAGAGTTAATTTGCGACGAACCTGTTAATTTTAATCATAATGCACCACAAGAATGTCTATAAATCTCAAAAGAATCATTAAAAGCGTTAATACATGTCGATCAACAAAAGCAGGGAAAGATTACATCGTTACAAACTTAGCGGAACTGTAATCTTTGCAGTAGAGCAAAACACAACAACGGCCTCAGAATGTAAACAAATGTACAAAATCGCATCCAATGGCGGCGCCCATGATTTCACTAGAGTCCCTATATGTAGAGAGTTAAGACAAGAGGGTAGTCAACTTCTGATTGGTCGATGAATTTTAGGCTCTACGGACGCCGCCATTGGATGCGATTTTGCACTTTTGTTTTGTTTACCAACGGTCTTTTACAGATAAAAGAGTTAATTTGCGATGAATCTGTTAATTTTAATCATGATGCACCTCAAGAATGTCTATAAATCTCAAAAGAATCATTAAAAGCGTTAATACATGTCGATCAACAAAAGCAGGGAAAGATTACATCTTACAAACTTAGCGGAACTGTAATCTTTGCAGTAGAGCAAAACACAACAACGGCCTCAGAATGTAAACAAATGTGCAAAATCGCATCCAATGGCGGCGCCCATGATTTCTCTTGTCTTAACTCTCTACATATAGGGACTCCAGTTCAGATGAGAGAGAGTTCAATGAGAGAGAAGGACAATAACTTTGATCCGCTAGTGTCGGCTCTTGTTATTACAAGACATTTTTAAGAGATCGCGCAACTTCAACCCTTTCCACTCTTGAGACGTTTCTTTTTTCTTTTAGTTGCTTAGATAATTTTATTATTATTATTATTTTTTTTTATTATTATTTCTTTATTTTATTTTTGTTAAGGTGATTCTATGGCAAACTCCCGAAAATTTTAATCCGATAGATGGCGTTACTTGTCGCTGGCTCCGAAAATAGCCGTTTTTTGATGGTTTTCGGCTGATTTCTCTGAACACACGAATAAGAGACGAAAAGTCGGAATGTCAGCACCTGCTTAATTTTTTGCTTGATTTTTTGAGCCATAAATGGGCCAAATTGGTTCTAAAATAAAGGTGAAAGTATGCAAAGAAAAAAGCCTATGTAATTTGGAGTTGTGTCAGTAAAGATTACAGGTGAAACAGAAACCTGTAATCTTTACTGATACAACTCCAAATTACACGTGATTTTTTCTTTGCATACTTTCGCCTTTATTTTAGAACCAATTTGGCCCGTTTATGGCTCAAAAAATCAAGCAAAAAATTAAGCAGGTGCTGACATTCCGACTTTTCGTCTCTTATTCGTGTGTTCAGAGAAATCAGCCGAAAACCATCAAAAAACGGCTATTTTCGGAGCCAGCGACAAGTAACGCCATCTATCGGATTAAAATTTTCGGGAGTTTGCCATAGAATCACCTTAAAAAATAAAATTATTTTATAAATTTTAGTTTTTTTTAAATTTTTTTTTATCATTTTAATTTTTTTATCTTATTATTGTAATATTTTTATTTTTTGTTTCTGCTACCTAATTTTATCATTTTATTTTAACTTTTTTGTTTAATTTTTTATTTTATTTATTTATTTTTTTATATATTTTTTCATTTTTTTTTTTTATTTTATATTACTTTTATTTCCTTTGTTTTATTTAATTTCTTTTGTTTTACTTTAAATTATTTTCTGTTTTTTACGTTTTCATTTGTTTTATTTTATTTTAATTTGTTTTATAAATTTTTTATTTTTTATTTTTACATTTTTCTTTCCTGAGCTGACTTTTGTTGGATGGATTTGAAATTAGAGAGGAACTCAACCATTTCTTTTGTCGAATATATCCGACATCGGAGTGGAAAGGGTTAAATAAGCCTTATTACAAAAATAAGTAGGCCGCAAACATGCGGACTCGCTGTCCAATTTCCGAGACAAAGCATACTTGGGATTCTAAGCAGTTTCTGAATGTTTGAATTACGCTCATACAAATAAAAATATATATAAAATGATTTCCCCCCCCCCCTAAACGGTTATATTCTTGAAAAAAAAAAAAAAAAACATCAGAGAAGGGGTTCCTTGCATCCCCATCTACGTCCTACGATGCAGAATGATAGTACATCATAGCATAGAGAAACATCAAATTTGCGAGACAAAATATAATAAAATAAAGACGTACAATAAAATGAGGGGTGGGGGAGGGGGAGGGGGAGGGGGAGGGGGAGGGGGAGTGGGAGGGGGAGTGGGAGGGGGAGGGGTGGGGGAGGGGTGGGGGAGGGGTGGGGGAGGGGATGGGGACTCAAGACAGCGACGTTCATCAAAAGTAAAGGACGTCATTTATGGGGTGGGCAAAGGGGGGGGGGGGTCGCCGGTCGCCGTACCTTAACAGTTAGAAAAAGTCTTGTTTTGGCGTATTATATCTTGTAACAATAAAAAGGAGGTAAACATGTTTCATAGCGAGACCCCCCCCCTCCCCATTCGGACGAAAGTTTGTCGTCACTAACTATAATCTGAACTGCTATGGGTCCCACTATATGAGAGAGCCGGTTGAGAAATGGGTCCGTTGCACACTTCTGAACGATACGTACAGAAAAAGAAACAGCTTGTATATTCTGAAGTAAAATGTCGAGAGCTTTATTGCGAGCATCAACATAGTCACGAACTCGCTAAGCTGCAGAGTTAGGCGAATGGGGGTTGGGGGTGGAGGGCGTAAATCGATTACCGAGTAATCGTCGTTTTTTCGGAAGGTGATTTTACAGTGATCAGGGTTCGGAGGATACGAACCTAACCTAACCAATTTTTTTTTTTTTGAAACCAAAGAAAATAACTGCAGAATCAGACGGAGCGGATCAAAAAGATCAACTTTGACCTCTTGTGCTTTTTGCGTAAGACGCATGGAAAAAGAGTAACATTGATTTTACCTAACGTACACGAAAGAACGTCTCATTTTGACCCCCAAGAATAAGTGGTTAAAATGTTTACCGTGAATTTTGGGACAAGCTGTATACAACTTGTTGGATGAATTCTAGAAAACTCTCCCAACCCCTCGATTAAAAATCGAAAAGAAGTAACAGTAGAGCAAATAAAATCAAAATGTCTGCAAAATTGCAATGCATGAAACCAGGAAGAATTAAGGTGATTCCAGGCGAAACTTTTCCAAATTTCAATCCGACGGATAGCGCTACTGGTCGCTTTTCGGAAAAGTCGTGTTTTTGGCGTTTTAAACTGAATTCATAGAAACGGTAGCACCCGCAACATTTTGTTACGGATTGTTTAAGCCCTAAACAAGCTAAATTGGTTAATAACTGAAGCCGTAAATTATGAAATTTGTATCGCTATAAGCTAAGTGAGTGAGAGTGAGTGCGAGTGATACACGTCTATCTGCCTCACTCGTACTCATTGAGGCTTACGGGAAGTTTCGTATTTCATAATTTCCGGCTTTACTTTTGAGTGTTTCAGCTTGAAACTTTCAGGTTATCTTCCCGAAAGATACTCGCAAGTGCTGAAGTTCCTCAAATTCGTGGTTCAAACGTGAATTCGTCAATTCTAGCCCAAAACTGTTGACCTTTGAGCTGCGCGACGTGGTGTCCACGGTTGGAACTAATCGACCCTGGAATCAGTGGCGTACCGGAGGCCCACGCTGCCCCCGCCCCGACCTAAGGAGCCCCGTGATCACATCAGATCCGAGTATTAGACGAAACATAACATTTGAAAGAATAAAGATAAAGATGGAGGAGAAAATAAATCAGTGTAATCTGAAAGTAAGAAGAGCTGAGTTCCGTGGTATCAAATGAATATTGGAAAGCTATCAAAAAAAAAAAAAAAAAAAAAAAAAAAAAAAAAAAAAAATTCAGCTCTTTTCTTTTTTGGGAGAGAAACGGAATTTTAAAGCTAAAACTGCGTGAAAACCCGTCTCGAGAACACTCAATTTTCATAAAATTTCAGGGGAGGACCCCTGAGCCCCCTTTAGATGGGGGGGGGAGTCTCCATAGACACTCCATTCACTGTGTAAAAATGTAGGGCCCCCGACTGAAAGTTTGCGGGGGGGGGCAAAGTTTCCGGTACGCCACTACCTGGAATCATCTTAAGAGTCATACTTTGTATTACATGGCATCGGTGAGGCCGATATTTTAAGCTATTTTGCTTTAAAATCGAAATATCGATTGAACGATAATTTTTTTAAAATTATATGGGTTGCATACATACAAACGTGTTTTCTGCTGTTGTTATGTTTTTTTTTTTTTTTTTTAACCCTTCGTTGGTGGCGGGGTGTTCAGTCACGCGGATAGTGGGCGGGTGAGCGCTGCGCTCACCACCCGAAACAGGGACCTTTTCCCTCCCTTAGACTGCGCGACGTGGTGTCCACGGTTGGAACTCATCGACCCTGCGGAATCATCTTCACATTTCACACATGTAAGTACAGCAAGGGATATATGTAAATACCTGTGAGGCAACTCCCTTGTATCACCCCAGCCATTGTCATCAATCGCTTCTCCGAGGTAAAAACTTTCGGCGTCGCACTCCGAGGCCGGATAACCGGAGGACATTGACGAGGAGGGGCAGGAAGTCCCTGGGACTGTCAGGCAGTTGGATCCACTCAGTGAGACTCCGAGAGCAGAAAACTCTTGAGATAATCTTCGCAGACACTGGCCGGCCCCTTCGACACCCGGAAGAAGAAGAAGATCCATCGTAACTTTGAGAGTCAACTTAAAATTACGCCTTCTTTGGAATGATTATGCAATATTAAAAAAGCCTTTTTTCCGTTCCAAGATTGAAGTTTCGGCAAAAATAGAAAATCCGAGTTTTACGGAGAACTGACGGATATTTTAAAAGTTCGAGATATATGGAAATCGTTCCGGTAGCACAAAATTACACACGAAAAAACAACAACAACAAAAAACAAGAGATTCGATGATAGTTTTTGATATTGGAAGACAGAATATACGACAAGTTCCTATCACAGATCTGTACTGTTTATGATCCTTTTTTTTTTTTTTTAAAGAGAAAAATAAAACCCGCACTTGAATAGTTCCAGTATAGGATTTCGAGTACTGGAAGTGAAACTGGTTTTGTGTACGTCACTTTAACTCACATCAGCAGTAACAGCGTTCAACTTTCAACGATCGGCGAGTTGGTAAACAAAACTGCACTTCCAGCGTCGCTCCAGCTGGTCTCAACACTGAGACTTGATAAATGCACATACAAAACTCTCTAATTGTAAATATTAAAAAAAAAAAAAAAAAAACCAAAAAAAAAACCGTTGCACACACAAAGAAATATCCGAGTCAAAACGCTTTTATTTATTTATTTATTTATTTTTTTCTTTCGTAGAAACGTATTTCAAATGATCCAAAGTAGTTGTGTTCTTCAAAAAACATTCACTGCCTCATTCATTAACTAATTACTATTCCATACGTAGAAGGCTGACTGGCTATTGTTTCACATTTTACCTATCGAATAAACGTTCCAAATGTGTCTAATTAAAATTTCCGAGTATAATGTTTAGATACGTAATACATACACGCGCCGAATCAGTCTGGTATCGAACAAACAGTGACCAAAGCAAACCGATCCGTTTTTATACGAAAAAGAAAAGAAGACGTTTTTGCCACCAATGACGTCACGATAACTCTTGATAAGGGAATAATACAAATCTATATAGCGAGTGCGCGCTTCGCGTCCAAAATAACAACATGTGACGATAAAACTTCGGGTAAATAAAATTAATCTTTTAATACTTTTCTTTATTATTAGAAGAGAGAGGGAGAGGGAGGGAGAAAGATAGAGAGAGAGAGAGAGAGAGAGAGAGAGAGAGAGAGAGAGAGAGAGAAAGAGAGAGAGAGAGAGAGAGAGGAGATGACTTTAAAGATTGGAGAAAAATGAGAAGGCTGAAAAACTCACGAAAGCGTGCATCCGAGTTTTAGCGTTTTTAAGTCAAGTTCAGTGACGAACAACGCGGACGCGACGCGCGATCGGATAGGTTGGGTGAAACGCGAAGGGCGATCAATCAGTGAAGCACAGGAATTAATCCCTCTTTTTTTCCCTGTACGATGAGTAGCGGAGTGTGGAGGGAAGGGAGAGGAGAGTAGAAAGAGGGGGGGGGGTCATGTGATCACTTTAATAAGGGGTTTCAGCTCGATGACGTCATTCAATTAGCTACAGGTGTTTTCGGCCAAGGATATAGGTACATGCATGCGGCTCGAGGCTTTTTGCTAGCGTTAGGTTTATGACTTCGAGAGCTATTATAGACTGTTCGTATGGTGAGAAGCGGGAAATTTGAAATTGACCAATCAGACGTCGGTTTTACGATAACGTAAAGCAGTGAAGCCAATCGGATTTATGGAATTTTAAATTTCCCGCGAGTCTCTGAAACAGTTGGCAAAAAAATGTAATCGCTCATTTTAACCCTAAAAATGCCGTCCTACAAACCGCATATGATTGTATCCCAATATGTAGTTTCGATTTCAAAGCGAAAGTCCTCGACTTCTCACAGGACAATTTTTTGGAGACTATATATTTTTCTCTCTGAAGTTTGCCCATTTTTCTAGTGTTTATTGTTTAAATGTCCTACCTTCCATTAGCCGTTAGATGTCCTTTCCGTGTGAAATTTTCAGAAACTAAATATACCGCATATCGGCTGGTTTCACGACTAAAAATGCCGAAATCAACAAGAAATTACAGTTTAAACTATGCATTGGAGGTGAGAATCGCCCGAATTTCCGTCCATTCCACAACAAGAACAAAGGTGACAACAAGATGCATTTTTTCTTTCCTTTCCTTTTAGTTCAGAATTGCATATTGGAAGTTCATAGGAACATACATCATAATTTTTGCATCATTTTCTCTGTGGTAGTCTCAGCATACAAAATCGATGAAACGACCCACAACCAGTGGCGTAGCGTGCAATTTGGCAACGTTGTATGGTGTCCATTTAAACCCACGTAAAAGGTCGAATGCGAAGGTGTTCACCGAACACCCAATAGTTCGATCTTTTTGGTTTAAATGAACACTGTTCAACGTTGCCAAATTTGCCCACAACCCGACAAATCCAACAACTCCATTACAACAAGGATTAGGTGACTTGACGGAAGATACCTTACTTCTTACAAAGCTTCCTGAAAAACTGCCGAGAAATTATCTGAGGGCTCTCCGATGAGAAACATTATGGGAACAATAAACTACACAGTCTGCCCATAAATACTGTCACACTCAAAAACGCGGTTTTAGAAAAAACGGCTGGAAAAAAGTAAATATAACTGTACATATTCTAAAAGGTAATATCCTTATGCATCCAAATCTTTTTATACAAATGTGAAAATTTTTACTTACAGCGCACAAACGAGCAAAAATAGTGAGACAAAGTTGAAGTGCCGATTTTACGATTTTTCGTTAGTTACTCAACATCTTTTCGGCAAGAAAAAGATAAAAAAAAAAAAAAAAAAAAATGAGGGAAAAATGGCGGAATGGGGCAAAATCTCTTTATTAGGTACTAACAATAAATAACAGCTAGATGGATAGGAAAAATTTAACCTCACAACAAGTGCTCAAAGTGCCCACCATTGACCTCAACACACTTTTTTAACCTGGCGCCCCTGGCGGGAAATTGATCGATTGCCGCGTGAATGGTCTGCAACGGGATTTTTTGGGCGGCTTCGACGATGCTGACTTTTAAGCTTTCTAAATTACGGTGGCGTTTTTTGCAAGCTTTTTCTTCCTATAGCTTGTAATCTAGGGGGTTCAGATCTTTATCTTGATGACAACGCTAGCGCGTCAAGGGTATCAAAATGCAATAATCGAGCGATAATCAGCACTTCGACTTTGCCTCACTATTTTTGCTTGTTTGTGCGCTGGAGTTAATTTTTTACAAATCTGTAAGAAGACTTGGATGCGTAAGGATACGACCTTTTAGAATATGTACAGTTATATATACTTTTTTCCAGCCGTTTTTTCTAAAACCGCGTTTTTGCGCGTGTGACAGTATTTATTTATGTACCTCTCTGTGTTTCCTCTTCAAAGTATAGGAGTGAATTTATGTAAATAAATCTTACAATTCTCGTTATGTTCCACTTGTTTGTCGAAATAATTTTAATTGAAGGGTGATAAACCGAGCAACTTATTAGAGATGAACGTTGATGCGATGATAAATGTTTTCATTAACATAGATTACATTGCTTCGCGGTTGTTTTGTTTCAAAGGAACGAGCGGTTTATTCACGATCACGAGACTTATTTTCACTCGAGTCTCATTATATTAGACCGTTTTTATACGCGAAATTGGCATTGCCAGTGTGCCGGCGACAGATCAAGTTATCAATTGGCATCGAGTAGAAAGCAAGGTACTTAATTAAGACAGAAACAACCGTATAAACCAAGTTCATTTCATCTTGGCGCGGATCACAATTTTGCGAGATTTCAACTGAATGGTGCTCAGTTTTGCACAAGTTAATTTCGTTTGTCGTTCGAGGTCTGATTAATTAATTTAAACTTTTCGCGCGATGATTATGGAAGGTACAAGCGACAAAAATAAACATATGTAAACCGAAAGCATGAAGATCAAGAACTGAGGATCTAGCCGAAAAATGTAGACACATGATCGTAATAAGTAAGTGTCGTTTTTCCAGCGAAAGGATGACAGTATAGGGTTCTTGCTATTTTTTGCTACAAGCTATTGAATAGTTAATGGGGCTCTTGCAAACTTTAGCTGTGAATCAAATTTTTCTTTTGCTATCAAATGAATTGTCCAATCTGATGTAAAACCTGGGAAAATCAGGAAAATTGCACTAAGAAAGTCTAAAATTCAGGAATAGAATCACATAACTGCTACAACGGCAAGTTCGTAATGGCGGTTCAACGCCGGTATCATGGGAGATTCCTGTCTATTATGTCACTTTCTCTCATGGGCGGCGCGTGGGGTCAAAAAGTGGGGGGGGGCTAAAATTCAACAGCTTTTTTTTTTCCCCCCCTTCTTCTTCTTCACCTTTTTCACAATAAACGTTTGACGCTGGCGGGGGGGGGGACAAATAACCTTTTTCTTTCTTTTTCTCTTTTTCTTTCTTTTTCCTTTTCCCTTTTTCCCTTTTTTTATCGTTCAAAAAATTTTTTAGCCCCTCGTTCCCAAAAAAGTGGGGGGGGGCTATAGCCCCAATAGCCCCTTATACGCGCCGCCTATGCTTTCTCTACGGAAACACAGAGATATGGCTCAATTTAGATAGGAATCTCTCATGATACCTGCGTCTCTCCAACCTCACGCCCGGACGGTCCGTCTTGTCGTCTAGACAGGTCCCGCCGGTGACTCAGGGAGTGAATTTTGTGATTTTTTAGTGTCCTTACTCATCGTCATTTTTACAGATTTTCATGCAAAAATCAACTCTTCAATCACCAATAGCAAAAGTTTGCAAGAGCCCCATTCTTGAGTGAAATCCAGAAAAATTACAATGAGCTCATTGACGAATTACGTTTGTAACTGCGAAGTCGGGTTGAACATTTGTAACAGTATAAAAGAAAATTTTATTCCAACTTCCAAATGTCAGCTTGCGGTGAAGCTCTTCATTTAGTTTTGTGAAATATTTATCAAAGGCAAAAAGTGTGCTTGGGACAGTTGGGATGAGATGAAGATAAACAAGCTTATAACTTACGCAGCCATGAGCGAGGCGATACATCAATTTGAGACATTCTTTTTTAAACAACTCACTAGAAATTATTAATAATTCTGAGCCACAAAACTTTACATACATTATCACCGTTGACTGCAAGAACGGGAAAATAAAGGATGACATTGAATTGAAAGAAGTTTCATAAATTAAAAACAGGCGCGTATCTTTTGAAGAAAACTGTTATCATTGAACGAAAGGTGCAAAATTAATGTTATGGCCCAGTAGTGTAGCCGGGGTCCGAGGGGCGGGGGGGGGGGATACCTGGACTTCCCCCTCTAGACGCAAAATTTTGCCATAAAAAGGCAATTTTTTGCGTTTTCACAGAAATGTTACCAAATTTTGGCCTAGGGACTCCCCCCCCCCCGTAGAATTATTGATTAGGCCACTGCTGAAATGTCACCCTTCCAAACAAGAGGCTGTGCCATTCAAATCTCTCGGGGAAGTTTACAGTAAGGAATGGGGCTCTTGCAAACTTTTGCTACAAGGTCCGAATGAAGAGTTGATTCTTGATGTATAAAAACCTATAAGAATGCTGATGAGTACACTAAAAAATCACGAAATTCACTCTCAAAATTGGGCTTTTAGTGGCGGAGAGACGGGGGGCGTATCATGGTAGATTCCTATCTAAATTAAGACATACCTCAATGTTTCCGTAGAGATAGAGGCATAATAGATAGGAATCTCCCATGATATCTGCGTTGAAGCGCCATTATACGAACTTGCCGTTAAAGCAGTTACGTGAGTTTATTACTGAATCTTAGACTTTCTTATTGTGCTTTTCGTGATTTTTGCTGGTTTTCTTATCAGATTGGACAGTTCATTTGGTCACAGCAAAAGTTTGCAAGAGCCCCATTCTACGCAGGTTTGTTTTGTTTTTTTTTTTTCGTCGAAAAAATTTTAAAATTCGCATTCGTGCAAGACTTTCAGGGTCACGTGATGGCATGATGATAGCTAAAGATAGTCTAAGATAGCTTGAGTTGGGGGGGGGGGGGGGTTTAGGGTGCCTGAAGTTAAAAAATTGTCAAATTTCCCTACAAAATGTGAATATATGGCGCAAATTTCGATGTCAAGAGGGGGAGGAAGGTTCCCGATAAGCGCATTTTCTATTGAACATTTTGGCTATTAGACCAGTGACGCCATCAATGAAGGGCCTTTCTTTCTCCCGTGCAACTCTGTTCGTGACCTTGGAGCTGGGAGGTGTTGAATGCTGCCTCTGACGCCGTTCGCCGCCGCCTCTGGAAAGACTTGTTTTCAAACACTCCGAACTACGTGACCCTAAATAAAAATAAAACCGTTACGGCTCCAACCCATGCTCGGATCCTCTGTGTTATTCGTGATGTTATATAGTTGAGCCAATCAAAAACTTTCGATTGTCGTGTAAACAAATTGCGCGGGCCGGCGCGGCGGCACGCGCGGCGCTTCAGTGTAGACTGTAAAGTACAAAACGCGCGAGCTTAAAATTCAGCGATCACGCGATGACAGTGTTGCCGTTTGGCGGGGTTTCCTCCAATTCCCCTATATAAGGTGGATCCTCAGCGTTTAGTTCCATATTCCGCCACCAGAAAAAAATACGTTCTTTAAATGGAAAAATATAATGGTAAACGCAATTAAATGAAAAAAAAAGAGCGCCCATATATTGGACGCCATTAGGGGGTTTCCGAAATTCATTATAGTTTCTCGCTTATTTCGTAACATTTTAGCATATTGTTTGTACTAAAATCACAGAATAATCGGAAACTCCCATAAGAGCCAATGGAAGCAAGTTTGGAATTTAACGGCACCAATAGGCAACGCTGTGGTCCTGTATCCCAACATGGCGGACGAGTGTGATTTGTGTTGAAACTCATCTATTTCTGTAAATTCTGGAAAGAAATCTTAAGTTTCCAGCCTCACTTTTATTCTATTGGCATTTTAGAATAAAAATTTCGCGGATCATGTCCTATATTTTTTTTTTCGCGTGCGAATCCAGATGTAAACATCCTATATCCCAACATGGCGGACGCGAAATGAATTTGCTTCAAAATCCGACAGAGTTTCCGTTCTGGTTGTATTATTCTGTGCTAAAATGTTCCTCAAATTGCTTCCGAGGCTCCATTGAAGCCCTTTTTTTCATTTATTTGCGTTTAACATTATTTGTTTCCATTTAAAGAACGTTTTTTCTTATGGTGGCAGAATATGGAAGTAAACGCTGAGGATTCACCTTAACTCTGTGTGTTGGGGACCAAAAAAAAAAGGTCAGACGACTCCTTGGATTTTGGTATAGGTAGGCCACCTGCAATGCTTAAATTCATTGAGAAGAGTATTGCGGGTGGCCTATCTCCAGGTGTCGCCTCACATTCTTTTCGCCCCCGACTGTACCTATAAATATGTAGTTCGCGTGTTGGTTTCTGCGATTGGGTCTCGACTTTCGCCAGTGTTGTGAAGGTGGCAAAGTTGAATTCTTGCACGGAAGCATCGTTGAATTCCCGCGTGTTCTGCCTTGGGTATAGCACAGCGCTATAGCCCTGTTTAGTGATGACGTCACGATCAAAATTGGATCCAAACAAAGTCTGAAAATCCACTCACCAATTTAATAAATGCGTTTGACAAAATTCAAAGATGGCGGTCAAATGAGCGGGTCACAATCAGCGGCGGCTCGTGCAATCTGGCAACAATGGATTTCTTCCATTTAAAACTGTGTAAAATAATCGATTACTTGGTGAGGCGCAGCGCCTCACCTAGTATCGATCTTTTTGCATACGTTTAAATGGCAAAAGTACACGGTTGTCAGATTGCACGAGCCGCCACTGGTCACAATAGACGGTTTTAGTTCGAAGTCAACGGTTAGCCAACAACCACAACAATGTGCTCATCGGTCGCAATGGGGCTATTGCACACTTTTGCTATAAGCGATTTAATAGTCGATTATGGCGTAAAAACCTCGAAAAATGACGATGGCGGCACTAAAAACTTCCAAAATCCACTCCTAAACTCAATAAACGCAGTTATTTGGGGGAGCGTAATGGTGGCCGAAGGCACTAACAATGGGAGATTCCCATCTAACAATTCTGAAACTCCATCAAGAAGTGACCAATAAGAGACTACTTTCATTTGACACCGGTGTCACTTGGTGTTGCGGTACCATTCATCGGATGTGGATCATCACTCTGATGACTAATTACTCTGTGAATCCTTCTCAGGATAGAAAGAGTGACGAAATTAAGATAGGAATCTCCCATTGTTAGTGCCTTCGGCCACCATTACGCTCGCGCAAATAACTGCGTTTATTGAGTTTAGGAGTGGATTTTGGAAGTTTTTAGTGCCGCCATCGTCATTTTTCGAGGTTTTTACGCCATAATCGACTATTAAATCGCTTATAGCAAAAGTGTGCAATAGCCCCATTGGTTGTGATAATACTCGCGTAGCATTCCAAACTATCTCACTCACTGTCCTGTGACCCCCATGTATACCCATCTCTTTCTAGTTTTGAAATTCGTATACAGGGCCTTGTTTTACGACATATTATTAGCAAAATCGCGTTAAAATGCCTCGAAGAATTCATTTCAGCCAAAAAATTTCACGAAAGATGCCTCTATATACGATTCTCGAAATTAGAGTGAGATGGCAGTATATGGGGGTTACGTGAGAGCGAGAGAGAGACAAGCTGTCTTTGTTTGAAACGCTCATAACCGGCTGCCGCCATTACTAAAACCATCTATGGCGGAGTCGCATCTTTTTGCAGCTCTCTCTCTGCAACGAATCACTTTTTCTCTGCAGAGAAAGTCGCGATTAGATCAAAGGATTAGATGGGACTCCCCCATGTGACTCGATCGATCATGTGACCGCCATCTTTTGAATTTTCTTAGACACATTAATTGAGTTTGTACCCAAGTAGATTTTAGAACCAGTGGCGTAGCGTGCAACATGGCAACGTTGAATTGTGTCCATTTAAACACATGTAAAAAGTCGAATGCGAAGGTGTTCACCGAACACTCAATAGTTCGATTTTTTTCGTGGGTTTAAATGGACGAACTGCAACGTTGCCAAATCGCACGCTACGCCACTGTTTGGAACTGTTCGGTGTTTTCATTCTAATTTTGACGCGACTTCACATAGGTGGTAGGAATCTATCTACTATTGAAAGAAGAATCTAAGAACCAATTATTTGACATTGAGTTTCAATGAAGAAAGTGCGAAGTCACAAATGGGTCTGTTGCAAACTTTTGCTACAACGATTGAGAGTGTTTAATCTAATGTAAAATCGCCTGAAAAGTCCAATGGTGGCATCAGAAAGCCACGGAATGAGAAAATAAACTCACGAGAAGCGTTTAATGAAATCCAAGATGGCGGCAAAATATCGAGCAATCCGTATGCATGCACCACGAACATTCAAGGATAGCCAACCTCACAACATCGATCACAACCAATCACAACGTAAACAAACACATAACCTCTACCTCCAATGAGGTTGTAAACGTTGGCAATCCTTGGATGACCACGGTGCATACATTCAGATTCCTCGATATTTTGCCGCCACCTTGGATTTCAATAAACGCCTCTTGTGAGTTTATTATTGTATTTCATGACTTAATGATGCCACCAATGGACTTTTCAGGCGATTTTACATTGGAATAATAACTTTTTATCGTTGTAGCAAAAGTTTGCAACAGACCCATTGGACTAGCCGGTGCGCAGCACTGACATGATATGATCCGACAAGCATGTCTGAATTTATCGATCAGTATTTCTTAAAAACGATTGGATACATACCGAATTTCAGTGTTGCGTAACATTCTTCGAGAATTTTTCCCCGGAATTCGAATTAGCTTAGAAAGTTCGAGAAGGACTCCGGGAAATAGTCAAAATGGGGAAGATCTCAGGTAATTTCAAACGTTTCAGAATTTTTCGGGATGATCTGCGCGGAAGCTATCAAAGTTTTCGGCTGAAAAACCACCATTTTATCAGTGAAAAACTAACAGCAATCCAACACTTTCGTTTAAAGACTCCCCATTTATAACGGGTAATTTAATTTGCAGGTCAACTATTTAACTACTTATCCATTAATTAATTTGTATATTGATTTATTTATTTATCAATTTATCTATCATATAAAAGTGGTGGAGGCGGTGGCCACCAGGCCAAGTCCAAAAACACAAAGCAAGAGAAACACACATTTGTCTATATTCATCGATTTACCTATACTCGACTATTTATGTAATTGTTTACTTATTTATTTGTTCGCTTATCTATTTACCCATTTATCAATTTACTTATTTATTTATACGCTCACCACTTGTACTTTTTTGCAAGAGAAAAGCAAAAAAATGCCGAATGCACGTAGTTTTACTAGGAAGTAACGAAGCGATTTTTTTTTTTTTTTTTTTTTTTTTTTGATATATAGTTTTCTCGTCAAACGCTTTCCAAATTTCCTGAATAATTAGATGGCACATTTTTTTCCAACCCAGATGTGTCATACACGCTCTTTTAAAAGTCCAACACTAATAAGTTAGAATTCAAGAATTGCACACATTTTGAACAGCGTTTTTTTCTTTCTTTTTTTTCTTTTTTTTTATTTACGAAAAGAAAATGGGGTTGGATTTATTTAGAAAATTTTTTTAATTCGAGATGCAAGATATACGACTGTTCGATTCTCAATTTCTTATTGTGTCTGTTGCAAACTTTTGCTACAACGATTAAGAGTGTTTAATCTGATGTAAAATCACCTGAAAAGTCCATTGGTGGCATCAGAAAGTCATAAAATGCAATAATAAACTCACAAGAGGCGTTTAATGAAATCCAATATGGCTGAGAAATATCGAGCAATTTGTATACATGCACCACGAACATCCAAGGATGGCCAACTTTGACAACTTCACTGGAGGTAGAGGTTATGTGTTTGTCTACGTTGTGATTGGTTGTGATGGATATTGTGAGGTTGGCTATCCTTGGATGTTCGTGGTGCATGCATACAAATTGCTCGATATTTCTCCGCCATCTTGGATTTCATTAAACGTCTCTCGTGAGTTTCATACTGCATTTTATGACTTTCTGATTCCACCAAAGGACTTTTCAGGCGATTTTACATTAGATTAATTTCTCTTAGTCGTTGTAGCAAAAGTTTGCATTGGCGAGGAGGAAAGAAAGAAGAATATCAGATTTGAAAAAATAAAACGCCTAAAACCGAGTCACTGTTATCTCGTTACATACATGCTACGCGGATCAGGATGACGCGTTCTTGTTTTCAAATAATGCTACATTTATCTCTGTTGTCTTAAAATTTCGTCTTTTCAACCTACTTCCCACTTTTTATTATTGTATTAATTTGTGTTTGTTTGTTTGTTTGTTTGTTTGTTTGTTTGTTTGGTTGGTTGGTTGATTGATTGATTGATCGCTTGTTATAGAACTTTGCTGAAAGCGAAACGCGTTTAGGTTTCGGTAAGCATTTCTTTTTCTTTTTTTTTTTCACGCGAAAGCTGCAACAGTCGTACAGAGATAGAACTTGAGACTTCCTTTATCTCCATTAATTGCTGACGGTTTACTTCGAGTTTTTAATATGAACTGGCGGTGAACCGACCACTCGGCTAAAGTGACGTATGTACGTATTGGAAAAAGTGAAGCCGCCTTTTTTTTTATCCTTTCGCGGTTTGCAGAATTTTACAAGAGCCGTCTTTTTTTATGTCCACAGTCGTTCGCGGTTCACAAAACGCGGTCATAAAACTATCTGATGTTCTTATGAAAGAATCTCATGGCATCTAATCTTTGAATCTCGAAACCTTCCCGCGTCATTTCCTTCGCGGCCCACGAACGTTCGAAAGTTTAAAAGCATGTGAACGCTTGTGGACCGCGGAACTATTTTCATCCGCCCGTCCGCAGTGGACGATTTTGGACATAAAAAAAGACGGCTTATGAGTCTTGTGCACGGTGGTGGCGTCGCGTGTAATCCGGCAACACTGCATGTTTTCCGTTTAAACAAGTGCAAAATATCGATTTGAGTGAACTGTGCACCTCCATCAGATCGACCTTACATACATGCGTTTAAATGGACAAAAGACAGCGTTGCCGCGTGTTATCCGGCGACACTGCGTGTTTCCCATTTAGACCTGAGCAAAATATCGATTTGAGAGAACTGTGCACCTCCATCAGATCGACCTTACATACATGCGTTTAAATGGACAAAAGACAGCGTTGTCGCGTGTTATCCGGCGACACTGCGTGTTTCCCATTTAGACCTGAGCAAAATATCGATTTGAGTGAACTGTGCACCTCCATCAGATCGACCTTATATACATGCGCGTTTAAATGGACAAAAGACAGCGTTGCCGCGTGTTATCCGGCGACACTGCGTGTTTCCCATTTAGACCTGAGCAAAATATCGATTTGAGTGAACTGTGCACCTCCATCAGATCGACCTTACATACATGCGTTTAAATGGACAAAAGACAGCGTTGCCGCGTGTTATCCGGCGACACTGCGTGTTTCCCATTTAGACCTGAGCAAAATATCGATTTGAGAGAACTGTGCACCTCCAATGGATCGACCTTATGTACATGCGTTTAAATGGACAAAAGACAGCGTTGCCGCGTGTTATCCGGCAACACTGCGTGTTTCCCATTTAGACCTGAACAAAATATCGATTTGAGTGAACTGTGCACCTCCATCAGATCGACCTTACATACATGCGTTTAAATGGACAAAAGACAGCGTTGCCGCGTGTTATCCGGCGACACTGCGTGTTTCCCATTTAGACCTGAGCAAAATATCGATTTGAGAGAACTGTACACCTCCAATGGATCGACCTTATGTACATGCGTTTAAATGGACAAAAGACAGCGTTGCCGCGTGTTATCCGGCGACACTGCGTGTTTCCCATTTAGACCTGAGCAAAATATCGATTTGAGTGAACTGTGCACCTCCATCAGATCGACCTTACATACATGCGTTTAAATGGACAAAAGACAGCGTTGCCGCGTGTTATCCGGCGACACTGCGTGTTTCCCATTTAGACCTGAGCAAAATATCGATTTGAGAGAACTGTGCACCTCCAATGGATCGACCTTATGTACATGCGTTTAAATGGACAAAAGACAGCGTTGCCGCGAGTTATCCGGCAACACTGCGTGTTTCCCATTTAGACCTGAACAAAATATCGATTTGAGTGAACTGTGCACCTCCAATAAATCGACCTTATACATGCGTTTGATGGACAAGAGACAGCGTTGCCAGATCGCACACGCCACCGCAGTTGTGGACCAGAGAAAGAAAAAAAAAAGGGTTTCCGGTGTTATTCGGGCTTTTTTTTAGTACACATACAGAAAGGAAGACAACAATCGGTAAAAATCGGCCACACAAGGCCTCAAGCCGCCGCGAATGCGATCGATAATCTAAAATCTCTCACATGCAATCGCTCGCAGTGCAGTGGTTCGCACCGTTCGCAAAACTCAATAAGCTTCTGGGTAACCTCACCCCAGCCCACCACCAAAAGATTTGTGTTTTGGGGGAAGTTTCTGAATTTTTCATGCTCATCAGTCATCGATGTCTACTTCTTCCAGCAAAAATCTTGCGTAAACCACCACACAAGCGTGTGTACAGGGAGGGGAGGGAGTCCCTCTCGAATCCTTGAAAAATGCCAACATAATGGGAAAAATGGCGGAAAATTACTAGAAAGCGTCAAAAAAGTTGGAAAAAATTGAACTCTCCCCCCCCCCCCCGGGTTTTTTTTCTGGATACGCATTTGCACCTCTCTACATTTGGAAACACCATTATTTAACGAAACTTTCTAACTATTGCTCCCCTAAAAGACTGGCCTCCCCCCCACTGTTTGGTCCATGAGCTGGTTGAACGCAATTGACAGCTTCACAATGTAAGTAATGAGGCTCTTGCAAATTTTTGCTACAGGGGATTGAAAAGTTGATTCTCGCATAAAAACCTGTGAAAATGACGATGAGTACATTAAAAAATCTCGAAATTCACTCTCAGAATCCGGGCTTAATAGCGGAGAGACGCAGTTATCTTGGGAGATTCCTATCTAATTTAAGAAATTTCTCTGTGTTTCCGTAGAGAAAGTGACAGATTAGACAGGAATCCCCCCATGATACCTGCGCTGAACCGCCATTGCGATCTTGTCTTTATAGCAGTTTTCTGAGTTTATTACTAAACGCTAGACTTTTTCAGTTTGCTAATCGTGATTTTCGCTGGTTTTTACATCAGATTGGAATATTCATTTGCTCACGGCAAAAGTTTGCGAGAGCCCCATTATTTATCAATTAATTATTGGACGGCTTCATGCCTTCATGTAGAGGGGACCAACTAATTGTAAGAAGAAAACCCGTAATAGTTGGTTATCTTCGGCACAAACAGAAAATGGTCCCATCTGCATAGCAGTGGCGTAGCGTGCAATTTGGCAACTTTGCAGTTTTTCCATTCAACACCCATGAAAAAGATCGAACAATTGGGGGCTCGGTGAACAATTTCGCATCCGATCTTTTACAAGGGTTTAAACGGACACAAGACAACGTTGCCGAATTGCACACCACGCCGCGGCGGTGCCCGGGAAGAGCAGAGGGGACGTTTTGATGAGCCCTGCGCCCTGACAACTGTTAAAAGCCCACCAAAACGACAGGTCTGCTCGTAAGTCTGTTTTCCCATTTAAAATAACATTCGCGGTGCCCGGAAAGAGCAGAGGGGACGTTTTGATGAGCCCTGCGCATAGTCAACGATGAAAAGCCCACCAAAACGACAGGTCTGCTCGTAAGTCTGTTTTCCCATTTAAGATAACATTGGCGGTGCCCGGGAAGAGCAGAGGGGACATTTTGATGAGCCTTGCGATTAGTCAACGATGAAAAGCCCACCAAAATGTCAAGTCTGCTCGTAAGTCTGTTTCCTCATTTAAAATAACATTGGCGGTGCCCCGGAAGAGCAGAGGGGACGTTTTGATGAGCCCTGCGCCCTGACAACTGTTAAAAGCCCACCAAAACGACAGGTCTGCTCGTAAGTCTGTTTTCCCATTTAAAATAACATTGGCGGTGCCCCGGAAGAGCAGAGGGGACGTTTTGATGAGCCCTGCGCCCTGACAACTGTTAAAAGCCCACCAAAACGACAGGTCTGCTCATAAGTCTGTTTTCCCATTTAAAATAACATTGGCGGTGCCCGGGAAGAGCAGAGGGGACGTTTTGATGAGCCCTGCGCATAGTCAACGATGAAATGCCCACCAAAACGACACTTCTGCTTGTAAGTCTGTTTTCCCATTTAAAATAACATTGGCGGTGCCCCAGAAGAGCAGAAGGGACGTTTTGATGAGCCCTGCACCTTGTCAACGGTTAAAAGCCCACAAAAACGACAGGTCTGCTCGTAAGTCTGTTTTCCCATTTAAAAAACAGGGGGTCCCCGGAAGGCCTTTTAACTTTTTGCCTTTTCCGGAAAAGACCCGAAGGCTGCGGGAACGTTTTTCCAAAAATCAGGGCCCGCCCCCAAGGCGGGGCCTTTTAAACCCTGCGCCCGAAGAAAGTCACGTGTAAACTGCTGTAACGTTTTTCCAAAAAAACAGACGGGGGCCCCAAGGCGGTCCTTTTAACCCTGGCGTCCGGAAAGCCCAAAAAGAGAGCCTGCTGTAACGTTTCCCCCAAAAAAACAGGCTGCCCCCAAGGCGGTCTTTTAACCCTGGCCTTTTCCGGAAAGACCCGAGAGCCTGCTCTAACGTTTTCCCCAAAAAAACAGGCTGCCCGGAAGGCGGGGCTTTTAACCCTGGCCTTTCCGGAAAAGCCCCCAAAAAAAAAAGGTTGTGAAACTGTTTCCCTTTAAAAAAAGGCGGGCCCCGGAAAGCGGGGCTTTTAACCCTGCACCGAAGGAAAAGACAAAAAACGGCCTGAAGGGTTTTTCCCAAAAAAACATTGGGGGTCCCCAAAAAAAACTTTTGTGGCCCCCGGACCGCCCTTAAAAAACCAAAAAAAACGGGCCGGTTTCCAAAAATCAGGGCCCGCCCCCAAGGCGGGGCCTTTTAAACCCTGCGCCCGAAGAAAAGTCACGTGTAAACTGCTGTAACGTTTTCCCAAAAAAACAGACGGGGGCCCCAAGGCGGTCCTTTTAACCCTGGCCTTTTCCGGAAAGCCCAAAAAGAGAGCCTGCTGTAACGTTTTCCCAAAAAAACAGGCTGCCCCCAAGGCGGTCTTTTAACCCTGGCCTTTTCCGGAAAGCCCCCCGAGAGCCTGCTGTAAGTTTTTTCCCAAAAAAACAGGCTGCCCGGAAGGCCCTTTTGATACCCTGCGTGCCGAGAAAAGACCCCGAAGGCTGCTGTAAGTTTTTTCCCAAAATCAGGCTGCCCGGGGGGGCGGGGCATTTTGATACCTTGCGTTGCCGGAAAAACCCCAAAAAATTAAGCTGCTGTAAGTTTTTTCCCAAAATCAGGCTGCCCGGGGGGGCGGGGCATTTTATACCTTGCGTTGCCGGAAAAGCCCAAAAATTAAGCTGCTGTAAGTTTTTCCCAAAAAAACAGCTGCCCCCAAGGCGGGTCTTTTAACCCTGGCCTTTTCCGGAAAAGACCGAAGGCCTGCCTAACTGTTTCCCAAAAAAACAGGCTGCCCCCAAGGCGGGGCTTTTAACCCTGCGCCCGAAAGAAAAGAAAAAAAACCCCCTTTGTTTTTCCCAAAAAAACATTCTGCCCGGGGGGGCGGGGCTTTTAACCCTGGCGTCCAGAAAGACCCAAAAAAACCCCCCCCCCCGGGGGGGGGGGTTTTTATGAGCCCTGCACCTTGTCAACGGTTAAAATCCCACAAAAACGACAGGTCTGCTCGTAAGTCTGTTTTCCCATTTAAAATAACATTGGCGGTACCCCGGAAGAGCAAAAGGGACGTTTTGATGAGCTTTGCGCCTTGTCAACGGTTAAAAGCCTACCAAAACGACAGGTCTGCTGGTAAGTCTGTTTTTCCATTTAAAATAACACTGGCGCTGCCCCGGAAGAGCAGAGGGGCCGTTTTGAAGAGCCCTGCACCCTGTCAACGATTAATAGCTCACGAAAATGTCAAGTCTGCTCGTAAGTCTGTTTTTCCATTTAAAATAACATTGACGGGGCCCCGGAAGAGCAGAGTCGACGTTTTGATGAGCCCTGCGCCTTGTCAACGGTTAATAGCCCACCAAAACGAGAGCTCTGCTCGTAAGTCTGTTTCCCCATTTAAAATAACATTGGCGGTGCCCCGGAAGAGCAGAGTGGACGTTTTGATGAGCCCTGCGCCTTGTCAACGGTTAATAGCCCACCAAAACGAGAGCTCTGCTCGTAAGTCTGTTTTCCCATTTAAAATAACATTGGCGGTGTCCCGGAAGAGCAGAGGGGACGTTTTGATGAGCCCTGCGCTCTGACAACGGTTAAAAGCACACCAAAACGACAGGTCTGCTCGTAAGTCTGTTTTCCCATTTAAAATAACATTGGCGGTGCCCCGGAAGAGCAGAAGGGACGTTTTGATGAGCCCTGCACCTTGTCAACGGTTAAAAGCCCACAAAAACAACAGGTCTGCTCGTAAGTCTGTTTTCCCATTTAAAATAACATTGGCGGTACCCCGGAAGAGCAAAAGGGACGTTTTGATGAGCCCGGCACCTTGTCAACGGTTAAAAGCCCACCAAAACGACAGGTCTGCTGGTTTCCATTTAAAATAACATTGGCGCTGCCCCGGAAGAGCAGAGGGGCCGTTTTGAAGAGCCATGCGCCCTGTCAACGATTAATAGCTCACGAAAATGTCAAGTCTGCTCGTAAGTCTGTTTTCCCATTTAAAATAACATTGACGGGGCCCCGGAAGAGCAGAGTCGACGTTTTGATGAGCCCTGCGCCTTGTCAACGGTTAATAGCCCACCAAAACGAGAGCTCTGCTCGTAAGTCTGTTTTCCCATTTAAAATAACATTGGCGGTGCCCCGGAAGAGCAGAGTGGACGTTTTGATGAGCCCTGCGCCTTGTCAACGGTTAATAGCCCACCAAAACGAGAGCTCTGCTCGTAAGTCTGTTTTCCCATTTAAAATAACATTGGCGGTGTCCCGGAAGAGCAGAGGGGACGTTTTGATGAGCCCTGCGCTCTGACAACGGTTAAAAGCACACCAAAACGACAGGTCTGCTCGTAAGTCTGTTTTCCCATTTAAAATAACATTGGCGGTGCCCCGGAAGAGCATAAGGGACGTTTTGATGAGCCCTGCACCTTGTCAACGGTTAAAAGCCCACAAAAACGACAGGTCTGCTCGTAAGTCTGTTTTCCCATTTAAAATAACATTGGCGGTGCCCCAGAAGAGCAGAAGGGACGTTTTGATGAGCCCTGCACCTTGTCAACGGTTAAAAGCCCACAAAAACGACAGGTCTGCTCGTAAGTCTGTTTTCCCATTTAAAATAACATTGGCGGTACCCCGGAAGAGCAAAAGGGACGTTTTGATGAGCTTTGCGCCTTGTCAACGGTTAAAAGCCCACCAAAACGACAGGTCTGCTGGTAAGTCTGTTTTTCCATTTAAAATAACACTGGCGCTGCCCCGGAAGAGGAGAGGGGCCGTTTTGAAGAGCCCTTCGCCTTGTCAACGGGTAATAGCCCACCAAAACGAGAGGTCTGCTCGTAAGTCTGTTTTCCCATTTAAAATAACATTGGCGGTGCCCCGGAAGAGCAGAGTGGACGTTTTGATGAGCTTTGCGCCTTGTCAACGGTTAAAAGCCCACCAAAACGAGACTTCTGCTCGTAAGTCTGTTTTCCCATTTAAAATAACATTGGCGGTGCCCCGGAAGAGCAGAGTGGACGTTTTGATGAGCTTTGCGCCTTGTCAACGGTTAAAAGCCCACCAAAACGACAGGTCTGCTCGTAAGTCTGTTTTCCCAATAAATTGCCGTCAACGTGAATTTCCAAGGCGATAAAGTCAATAGAAATAACAGGATTTACGTAAAACAGCTCAACAATCGCGTACATGAATGTCAAAGGTGTAGCGTGTAATCTGGCAACGTTGCATTTAATCCATTTTAACCCAGGTGAAATAGCGATTCAAGGGAGAGCACCATGCACTTCCGATGCCTAAATCTATTTCATTGGTCTAAATTCAAGAAATACAATGCTGACAAATTTCACTCGACGTTACTGATAAACGGCATGAAAAAGAGCCCTACAGAAATGTAAAAATAACACCCATTTTATCTCCAAAGAGGTGACGAAAAAAATTCATAACTTCTTTCGGCGACAATCGGCGACACTTATGAAGGCAAAGTGGTGAAGCCATGGATCTTTAGAATGACTTCAGCTACATTTGGTGATGTTAATAAGTGTGCAAACAATTCGTATAGCGTATTTTAAGTGCAAAAATTATGGCCAAATTCGTTTAACTTTGACTAATGTCTATTACTACCTGTACTGCACATAAATTCCATTCGAATTGACAAATATCTGGCTTAAACTACTGCATTTACCTTTAGGAAGAACGTCGAAATGCAAAAAAAAATGAAAATCAACGGTGAACTCTCGAAAAAACACGGTAAACGTAGGCCACTGCAAGCTTCGACTATTACAACTGTAAGCATCGTAAAAAAACACACCTCGCGCGGTCGCAGAAAAAAGCTCGCCAAAGCCTTATCAATGATAATCATGGCAAACCCTTTTAGGAGGAGATACTCCATGATATGTAGTATCACTCAGTGAGGTCAGTTTTCATGTTTTCCAACCTTGGATTTTACACTTTTGTCTAGCTAATTTCGTCGCCTGGACCATCGTGCGCCGCTGCTCCATAGAGGGGTAAGTGAAGCCAGTGGCGTCGCGTGCTATCTGGCAACAATGCAACTGCTCCATTTAAACTCATTAAATACATCGAATTTTCCTTGTGCACTGTGCACCCCCTGAATTCGATCTTTTACATGAGTTTAAATGGATAGAACACATTGTTGCCAAATTGCACGCGACGCCACCGAGTGAAGCTGACAAATCAATGGCTAGAGAGTCGAATACCAAGATCAAGAGCATAATTAGAAAAATTTTTTGAAGCAGACAAAACATGTTCATTGCACTGAAGAAGGAGAAAACCAAGACTTGACTATATTTTTTAGACGGTGCGGCAAGCTTAGGTGTCAAAGGGGGGGAGGGGCTGGAAATGCTCAATGATAAACAAAGCTTATTATTACTGTAATTATAATCACAATAAAAAATGAACCCACCAATCATCTGAGAAAAATCTCTATTCTTTATTCTTTTGGGTCAGAGATTTTGGTGGACACAATATGGTTGAAGAGTTTTGTTGCCTTTCTTGAGAATAAAACAAAAGCGCACAATTAACAAAACGAAATTAACCTCCGTTTATTTGTGAGAGAGGGAATTTTATGTGTTGTGCTTGTGACTATTAGTATGAGAAGCAAAGTTTAAATTTATAGTAGCAAATGAGACGTTGGAAAAAGAAACAAGTTGGGGAAGAATCTGACCGATTACCAAACCAAAAAAGTTCTGTCCGGTACGGGACTGGAACCTGGGATGCTTAAATGGAAGTGCACACCCCTGCCCACCGCGCCAACAGGACTTCTGGGAATGAGGAGCGCTATTCTCGCATTATAACCCCTGTGAAATGTTCAGAGCTTTTTTCGAGCTTTTGAGGGCCTATTTGCAAACACTGACGCTGAGGCGTTCATAAGGACTACCTTCATGCAAAATTAGAACAATAACGGAGGTGGCCCATCTGTGACCTCCCCTTGTGAGACACACCATAACGTTCTACGTATTAAAGAGATTTCAATTTTTCAGTTCAACTTTAAACTCGACACGAATGCCTGACGAAAGTGATATAAAACTTTACAACTTACTTCATATACTTTCAAAATAGTTCAAGAATGCATCATGTAGTGGCGGCTCGTGTTATTTGGCAACAATGTCTTTCGCTCCATTTGAATCTATGTTTAACAATCGATTGCTAGTGAAGCGCTGCTTAGCTTTTGAATTGATTGTTTTACATAGAATCAAATGGAAGGATAGTATTGTTGCCAAATTGCACGAGCCGCCACTAGCATCATGTCACCATACACCAGTCCAAAATAGGTGGGTTGGGGTGCAGTGCAGCAGCTCTTGTAGGTATTCAAAGCTAGAGAGTTGTCAATGGAGCACTCATCTCTACTGATTGGCTGACTGACAAGGGTGTATAGGCGGATACAGGAATTAGTCTTTTTCTCTCTCTGGTCATTTGAACAAATGTGTTAGAAAAGGATATCAGAGGGGGCCATCAAATGACTTTAGCCCCTATCTCTGTCCATTTGTAACGCACAAGATCAAATGGGCAGAGAGAGAGAGAGAGGGAGAGAGAGAGAGAGAGAGAGGGAGGGAGAGAGAGAGAGAGAGAGAGAGAGAGAGAGAGAGAGAGAGAGAGAGAGATAGATTCCTGTATTTGCCCATGCAAGGGTGAAGGTGGTCCCGCTTTGCCGCAGTATGCAAATTTACCAGAGTCGCCAGATCTGGATAAGGAAATGCGTAGTGATCACTGCTTTGGCGTCACCTCACAAGCAGCTACTAGATTGAAATGGAAGAAGAAACGCCTAACAGAACCCCGATTTTTTCACATCACTGAAATGCTTATCATCTTTGTCTGATAGCTACTTGGATTCAACCGTTTTAAAATATTTTCAATGTTTTCGCTTCACTCACAAACTCAGTATGTGAGAGGGTAAATCCCGTAACTCTGAATAACCGACCGATATAGCGTGTAGGTATAGTTTAATGATACTTACGAATAGCAATGTTTATAAAAATAAATGACAGAACAGTTTAGTGGCTTAATGAGATGGAGGTCGTTTCAGTATAGTTAGTCCCCCACACTTCACAATCTTTCGACATGAGGAACACATTTACTTTCGATGCATCAAAATCAATGTCTCCATGAGCAATTCAGATACTAACTTTGACATGCCAGCAGTCTGAAGGCACTTATCTGTGACAAGCTCTTGGAATACTCTGATGAAACTAGCATCCGTTTAGGTTGTCAAGTCCAGAAAAGATTGAACTTGACATTTGTACGGCTTTCATGAAAACACCGGCATCGCACAGCTACTAAACAATGGAGTGGCGCTTTTGGCAGAATGGAACTGATGTTTTCATGAAAGCCATAAGACTGTCAAGTTCAACGTTTCCTGAAACAACCTATAGATTCCAATTACACCAACCAAAGTATAAAAAGTCAAACAGCAAGATAGGATGCAGATATTTGAGAGGATTGGTATTTACCTGTGAGCAGCTTTCCGATAGTACTTTCGGCTATTATTCGCTCCATTGGAAAGACTATCAGAGTCAGCACCGTTAAAGTGATGAGCTGCCAACTCATCCATAGGAAATTTTGCTGACCCAAGAAGTTGTGATCTTAGTTCCTGGCCGTTGCCAGTAGCAAATTTTAAAAACTCCATTACGGACATTGGGTTAGAGGATCACAAAATATCTACGAGATGGTTTTCACCATTGATTTGAACACAAAAGAAATTGATCTGTGCCTTCAATTTCCACAGGAAAAAAATGGTAAATAAAATTTGATGACACAAAAAATTTTCACAGCTCTCAGAGAACTAAGAAAACGACTTGAAAGAAATCAAAGGAATGACTATGCATAAACCTCAAGAAGAATAGGATTTGAATGAATTAAATTGTTATCACATAAACTTCTACACAGTATCAGGACAAAAAATTTAGAGCACTTGAGAGCAGTTTTTTACTGCACAAAGATTACGACGAATGAAGAATGACACTTCCCGCATACTCGCGAAACTCGAAAGTCGACGCACTCCAGATAATATAGAGAACTTACACTCTTCTATCTCTCTTTGTCTAAACTCTTTTCCCTGTTTTAGCCGTGATAAAATTTAAATGGATTGACAAACCAACGAACTACAAAGTAAAGTTTGAATGGTTTGAAGCACGTACGGACGAACCCAAAGTAAATAAAAAACTGGCAAAAAATTCGAGATAAGCCTTGCTTCAAAATGACAACGCTTGAAAACTACTCCGGTTGATGGTTCACTGATCACTGCTCTCAACGTTGACCGGTTCAAAAAGTTTGAATTTGTTGCCGCGAGTCACAGTTGCGGCTTGCACATTTCTGCACAATGCACAAGGCACAATGTAAGTAAGTGCAGGTCACATCATAGGACATTATGCATTATTAATCTTTGATTATTTGCTCACCTCTGACAATGGGACCTCACGAAGCTCATTAATAGATTGATATATTTTAATATTATTCAAACTATTCAAAGAGATGAAGTCACACGCTGAGTTTCGAAATATTTTAACAAGCACAATCATGGCATAAGGCTCAAAACAATAAACCTGTTTTTTCGTGTAGCAAAGAACATTAGAAAGTTATCTACAGCAAAAAATATTGCATGAGCATTAAAAAGAAAAGAAAATGATTTATTGCCTTGACAGAGAACAATTATTATATTTCCGTTTTTATTTTGAACATTAAAACGGAGCGACACAAAGGTGCAGAGACAAATTCTTTTTTTAAAAAGCAGTTTTTGCCAGCGATGTAGGTCGGGTAAATACTCATAGAGTACCTAGGTACCCGAGTAAATGGGTATTTACTCGATTTTCGATTGAGCAAATCGTTATTGAAAAACCATAAATAATTATACATATTTCCTCTCTAAAAAAAAGTTTACGTTGAGCTGATCCGAGTGCGGTGGGGAGGGGGGGGGGGAGGGGGGGGGAGCGCAAAAATGGGAGAAGAATTCACAAATTTAGTTTTCAGCATCAATCCCGATAAATATTCCTCATCATACCTTAAAGTAGGTATTGAACAAAATCAAGGCTCTAATTATATAAGTACTTATTTGGTCCGATTAGTCCACGAAGTCGAACGCACTTAACTTAGCGTCTCAACCACGGACCAATCAACATCAGCGAGGAAAAACACGCGATCAACTTTTACAATCAGAAGCAGTGGCGGATCGTGGGTCAAAAAAGTGGGAGGGCTTGAATTAAGTGAGAACTTTTTTTTTTTTTTTTTTTTTTTTTTTTTTTTTTTTTTTTTGGGGCTTTCCATTCTATCAAATATCAATTCGAGCCTCCGAAGCCCCGGGACGAGCACATGGCTTCGGAAAAAAGTGGGGGGGATTTAGCCCCTAAAGCCCCATACACGGTCCGCCACTGATCAGAAGACCACTTAAACAGTCAAACCAAATTCAATTTGGGCTGAAACCTCTAAGATTATTGAAACTCATACTCCCGATACCTATACACTGCCAGCTTTGGAGGTGGGGAGGTGGGGAGGGGGAGGGGGGAGATTCACCTCGGAGTTGACGAATTTAAAGCGCATGCTTATAGTATCTTGTGTACTCGTCCTTCTTAATCTGAAGACGCGTTTCTTCTAAAATCATATAGAATATATTACAATCAGAATGGAAACTTCGGTTCACTTTGCAGCATTATTTTCTGCTCCGCCATTTTAAGAAGTTCAAAACAACCCTCATGCAAAGCAATACCTTCGTATATGCCCGCCATCTTGCGAAAAGTCACCAAAACAGACCGAAAAAATGTTTCCATTGGCTCTTGAGGGAGTTTCAATTCTGATTGTATTTATTCTGTCATGAAATATTTCCACTAACAATCAGTGGCGCCTCGTGCAAAGTGGCAACGATGGATTCTCTCCATTTAAACCTATGTAAAACTATCGATCTTCAGATCTGCTAATGCACCCCCAATATACAGGGTGTCAATTTAAAAAGGAGCCAGGCTTAATATCTCAAAAATGGCTCCGAATTTCGAAAAACGCTGAAACACGTGTTCAATTATTTCGAGGGGGGCATCTTTTGAGGGGGTCCCCAATTTCGAGGGCCCCCCCCTGGGGGGCCCCAGGGGGGTCGAGTCCCATATTTCAAATGGGGACCCCCATTTTTTATTTAATAATCAGAAAGAGGGTAAAATTCTAAGACTTTTGGCGCAAACCGGAAGTCAATATCGTTTTTCGTGTTCGATATATCGAAGGTCAAAGTTCGATATGGACCCATCTTCAGAAATTCGTAACTTTCCTTTAAATAGTCCAAATTTCAAAAACTTTGGATCTAAAATGCTCTACAGAGCAAGCACTTTTCAGAAAAAAATTCAATCTTAACAGAAATTTAGTCAAAATTTGGTTTTAAAGCTCCCAAACATTTTCAACGTTTTTGGCCCCCACATAGGGCTATCAGAAAAATTCCGAGAGACGACCCCTATCGAGTGATACATCAATCAAAAAGGCGTAACAAACTGAGCATTTTGGCGCAAACCGGAGGTCCATATCGTTTTTCATATTCGAGATATCGAATGTCAAATGTCGATTTACAGAATGCGATATCTCGAATATGAAAAACGATATGGACCTCCGGTTTGCGCCAAAATGCTCAGTTTGTTACGCCTTTTTGATTGATGTATCACTCGATAGGGGTCGTCTCTCGGAATTTTTCTGATAGCCCTATGTGGGGGCCAAAAAAGTTGAAAATGTTTGGGAGCTTTAAAACCAAATTTTGACTAAATTTCTGTTAAGATTGAATTTTTTTCTGAAAAGTGCTTGCTCTGTAGAGCAGTTTAGACCCAAAGTTTTTGAAATTTGGACTATTTAAAGGAAAGTTACGAATTTCTGAAGATGGGTCCTTATCGAACTTTGACCTTCGATATATCGAACACGAAAAACGATATTGACTTCCGGTTTGCGCCAAAAGTCTTAGAATTTTACCTTCTTTCCGATTATCAAATAAAAAATGGGGGTCCCCATTTGAAATATGGGACTCGACCCCCCTGGGGCCCCCCAGGGGGGCCCTCGAAATTGGGGACCCCCTCAAGAGATGTCCCCCTCGAAATAATTGAACACGTGTTTCAGCGTTTTTCGAAATTCGGAGCCGTTTTTGAGATATTAAGCCTGGCTCCTTTTTAAATTGACACCCTGTATATCGATACTTTTGCATAGTTTTGATTGGAAAATAAGAATGGTTTAACATCCCACGAGCCACCACTGTTTCCACTGCAGAATTACAGCACATATTGTATTTCAATGATTGAAGGCGCTATTTCTGGCAATCTGGCCTGGCGACCGATTGACCGAGCGAGGAGCGAGGCTTTTATTGTTAGTGGGATTGAACAGAAATCACGGCAAGCGGGTGACGAAAGAGCGAGAGGCCGGGGATTTCGCGGAGATTATATACTTACTCATTGATGCGATTAATATGATCATTGTCGATGTGACAGCGCAGCGGCTTTGGATGCAGCTCGGCATACAATGGCAAGGAATCGGAACAGCGAATGGACATCGGAGGGAAAAATGAAGACATATCGGGCATTGGCGTAGGCCTAGCCCCCCCCCCCCCCCCGACACCAAAAGTTGACCCAAGAAAATGTTTTTTTTTTTTTTTTTTTTTTTTTTTGCGTTTTCAGAGAAATCTCACCATTAAAGTAATCTTTCCACCCCCCCCCCTTTTAAACAATTTTCGAACCCCGGCCCCTCCCCTCTAAAAATTCCTAGCTACGCCACTGATATCGGATATCACTGACATTCCATTTATTAATCGCGTAAGACCCAATTTATTATTAGCTAAAAAATATGTTTAACAAGCCATCGCAAACATGGATACCATATTTGTACAGATGCGGAGGGGAATTCAAGCAAGTTTGTGATTGTGCGGGGGGGGGGGGGGTGGAAGGAAAGAAAACAACCACGAGTGTTTGTAGGTATTTGTGTTTAGCGTTTGAGCGCTGACAGAAAATTCTCCGACTGTTGGGAGGGGGGACAAAACATCAAAATCTAAGGGGGGGGGGGCTTCAGTTTCATGAATGTTAGCTCGTTTTCAATTTCTCTTGGGAAAAACTAGCATGAGAGTCGGTATGTTTGCCTAATTTTGGGGGGGGGGATGCCCCTTCTGTTCCTTCTTCTCCCTGCTGACTTCCTTGATAAAGCAATGCTCCAGTCCAGGGCTCACAATCAATCTCACAATCAGATGTTAATTAACCCATACATGCCCAGTGGGTCATTAACGGCCCACTTGTTGCCTTATTTTTGGACCAAATATTAATCAAAAGTGAATTTTGGGAGTTTTTAGCACGTGTATCATTTGGCTGGACCAATTCCTGGGTTTTTTTTCATTTTCTCTTGTTTTTAGTTCTCAGATTGTGTGTGTTTTTTTTTGTTTTTTTGATTTGTTTGTTTTTTGTTTGTTTTTTTTTTGTTTTTTTGTTTTTTTAAATACCTAAAAATTTCAAATAATTCCGGACATACGCAGATGAAGATGCTGTCACATCAAGCTTTCGCAGAAAGCAAGACAAGCAAAACACTTTGTTATTGTTTTTGTTTGTTTTTTGTTTGTTTTTTGTTTGTTTGTTTTGTTTTGTTTGCTTCTTTTTTTTTTTTTTTTTTTACAAATTATAGGGCTCGTCAGGACGGGGCCGACGTTTCCGGGGGGAAGGGGGGGGGGTTGAAACAATATTGTAAAAATTCGGAGGGTTGCAAAAAAAAAAAAAAAAAAAAAAAATGAAAAATAAAAAGGGGCACATATTTGCACGATGCTATGAGCAAATAAATGTGATGATAAGTTATGCATGTTAAACTAATGTTTACTCAATTTCATATTTTGACCCTCTGTGCTGCGAGGCGGCTGCAAGGGCGTTCCGACGCCGCGCTCACTATGGTTCAAAAGCGCTATCCAGTTGGCCGTAAATACGTAGAGTAGTAAAATTGACGTTTGAAGCATGCTTCCCACCTAATTTTGGGGCGCTGAGTTCACATATGACCTTTTAATTACGATAAACCCACTTTTTATTTCAATATTTGATATTTAAAGTTGTGACACTACTTTTTGCGAGAGTAAAAAAAAAATGTAAAACAGATGTATGAATGACAATTATTATAATGTACTTAAATTGATCAGATAAGAGGAATAATTTTTGATAAGGAAAAGATTGACAACTACTTCTTTTGTAAAAAATCAAAATAAATACTCTTTAAAATGCCTACTATATAAAAGAAAAAGAAAAAGAATAAAATAAAAAAAAGTAAAATAAAAAAAAATCGAAACAAATCTGGAACGAGAATCAAATAATGGCACAAATTGAAAATAAATGAAAAAACATGTTTTGAATTAATAAACAAGTAAAATTTCCAAAAAAAAATAAAAAAATGTCACAGAAAAATAGTAAAATATCACAGAAAATAATCATAAAGGTATAAATCGCACTGCGATATAGTCATCAGAAAAATTGAAACAACGTTAAAATACTATAGAAAATAATATTATATTAATTAATCATTCAATCTTTAATATATAAAAGTTGCTTCATTAAAATCTATTTTTAGAGCCTCAAAGTTGAAAGTTTTAAATATTTGTTAATCCATTTCATGATTTCTTTATGATGTGTTTGCTTCTTCAGAATAATGACGGTTTCATATAAAGAATTAAAATAAAATAAAAGACAGCACTGACCTATGCAATTTGGCAACAATGGTTTTTTGCACTTGTTTCCATGTAAAACAGTCGATTGGCTGGAATAGATTGTTTTATATCGAACATAACGCAGATAAATATTGATCCCAAATTGCCCGAGCCACCACTAATGAGGCAAGGTTTTTAAAATCTTAAAAAATTGATTTTTTTCTTCCAATTTCAAGTTGGCAACGTCGCAAGTGTGGCATTATCCCAATCAGCTGTTTTCAAAGTCACCTAGCTGTAATTATATTATTTTAGTGCATTCTCTAGTCAGGTAATGGACATAATTATAAAAATATGACACTTAATTATAATCACTCTATATAAATATATCTGTTTGAACTGCCCCCTTCTTTCAGGACTTTTTTTATTTGGTCTGTTGATAAAAGCTACATATTTTTTTTTTTAAAAATCTGATATTGGAGGCACGTGGTAACCAACAAACACCGATAGATACACCTGCCAATTGTAAACATTGCCCCCGAACATGGTGACAGAGGTTATTGAGTGCGAGATGGACAGCGGACACCTCAATCTTATCAAGATTCGCTCCTATTGCGCGCGACATCCGTGTTTTAAAAATCGTATAATTCGTAAACCCGCAAAAATATGCAGAAAAGCTTTGCATAGATAGAAAGTAGACAGTCTAAGCTATCTTTCCTGGGTGGTCGGAGCACCCACTTCCACCCACTTCATTTTTAAAAATCCACCTGAAATTGAGCCTATGCTTCAAAACTTAGAAACTTGTCATGCACGTTTTAAGCGATATTTTTCAGTGTTTAAAGGAAGTGAAGACCATAGAAAAGGTCAACTATAGATCCAGTTTTTTATGTACTTTCACATGAAAATGTCAGTTTTTACGCAGCGATCAGTAGAAATCCAGAAAATATGCATTTTCACCTTCATCGAAATCGAGCTCGCATAGCTGAAAAAAGTGAGGTCTGAAATATGGCAACTTCGAGTCGTTGCCATACTCGTCATGGGCATGCAATGAAAATTTGAAGGCTGCCTCATACCGCAGAAAGGCCCCTGAAATCAGTTTTAATCAGCAAAAGTATCATTTTTTGACTTTCATTTTTCGATTTTCGGCCAGCTGGATAGCGCTTTTGAACCATAGTGGCGCTGGTTGACTGCGGAAATGTGTTTCAATTGGATCAGCTGATTAATGTTTTGCCAGTCTTACCCCTCCCCACTTCCCTCCGCCGCTTCACTCTGTCGACTGTTGACTGTTGTTGTCAGTGGTCAATTTAATTGTGCTTTGCAGGAAATTGACGTGTGTACTATGGAAAAAAGCAGCAGAATGGAGAAAATTTAAGTATCAAGGTCTTGTGATGATCCTCCCGTGAATCATACGTGTTGTTGAGTGCATCGTGCATCTCTCATGATTTAAAGCTGATTAGAATCAAAATCTGTGATCTGTGTTTCTCCCTTGATTGAGGTTATGTTTTAGCAAGAGGAAGAGACAGAAGTTCCAGTACAAGTGTTATTTTATATTGAAGGAATTACAGTTGTGTTTTTCTCAATTCGAATCGTGTTTACTAAATTCATTCCAGTCATTGACAACAACGTTTAATTTCTCTGTCGGAAGTGTTCAACTGGAAGCCAAGCGCGCCCCCCTGAAGTTTTGCATTGGTCAAAATGTTTCTTGAAGTTGACAGACATTCAGTATTTTTAAAGAAATTTTCGGTCAAAATGTTTCAATGGACTACGAAGATACTGAAATCATTATGATGATCAGTCTTTATCATGGGGTTGTGCAATAATTCTATTCATCGTAGACTTTGTTAAATTAGTTTTTTCCGCCGGCTATTCGCTCTTTTTCCCCGGCATCCAAGGAGAATGGGATCCAGATATCGGTATGAATTTTTCTATCAATATCTTTCATTTTCACCGGAGCCTCGCACCGGTATACTAAATGTGGGTTGAAATGTGTATTGAGTATTCAGACATGCTACTAGAGGTCGTTTTAGGAAAGTTGGCCGATGACAGATGGGTTTGTTTACTGCGCAGAGACAAGTTTGCGTTTCTGCACATGTGCAAGAACTCAAACACGTCTTTGCGCAACGAGCCACATGATCTGTCATCGGCCTTCTTTCGTGAAATGACCTCTACTTAGAGCAACGTAGGGAAGCTTCCGTCGAATGGTGCCATCCTTCGCTGAACTCTTAATCTTCGAGCATGAGGTAGGCTGTAACTAAAGGTCATTTCATTTCAGATCAGTTGCCGCCAGACAGGTGTCTTGTGATTTGAATTCATAGATTTTCCTCTGGGTGATTTATATTGATTCCGAAGCATGAAAGTTGCAAACGCCAAGGCACACCATTTGGTTTTTACTCACTCGCTGGTCCTTTAGACTGTTCAAAATTGAAAGTGTCTCAACTCCTAAAGCACAGCAGTGCTTGGCTTGAAAGGAGAGGTAAACAGAGACCTTCAATAACAATGCAGGCCAAGGGGAACGGGATGAAGCAAAATGAGAGGACTCACTTTGTTCGGCACTGTCAATCAACAGTAGGCATAATGTATTCTTATAAATGATTCTGATTATTAGTTTTGTATTTGGGCAGTTTGCCCGTTTGTTGCTCACAATCAGATAAATAATTGAAAGTAAATAAATAAATGAATGGATAAATGAGATAAAGTTCAGAAGCTTTGTGGTGGGTTTCTATTTGTTTCTGCTATGTGCAACAAGCTAAAGCTCGTTTCAGAAGTGTTGGCCACTGACAGCTCATTGTTTACACGCGCCGACGGACGTTTTTCTGTCTGCTGTGCCAACCAAAGTTCGGGAGTGGGGTCCCCACCAACCCCTGCGTCAGCGCCCTGCTTCCGCGATAGGCGCAGAACTGGCCCTCTGCGCGTGTAAACAAAGAGCTGCCAGCAGCCAACAATTCTGGAACGACCTCTAGAACTCAGGTATTTTAAGCATCGGGTTATGACATGTATAGCTTGCCCCAGAAAAGATTGGATTCGACACTTCTGTAGATGTCACATGAAAACATCAGCTTCCATTCTTAGATAGGGCAACCTGATTGATTAGGAGCATTAGGAAGCTGATGTTTTCATTCTAAGTTACAGTTGTCAAATCCAATCATTCTTGGGGCAGCCCATATCAGTGCCTGCTTCAGAAGTGTATCAAAATGCATCGGTGAGCAGTTAGTCACCACAAGCTTCGATTTGTTTCTAACCAATCGCTCACCAATGCGTTTTGATATTTATCGGAAGCAGACTACTTGTCAGAACCCGAGACTCAAAATAAGTGAGTTCTAGATGGCAGTACAGCTGCGTCAGAGATTGTTTGGAAAAATACTGATTTCGACCTGCACCAGTTTTACCTGTTATACTTAACTTAACAGTTATGAGCCACCACAGCTGGTATATTGATCAGGGGGCTGCTTTTGTTCTTTTGGACGAGATGAGATGAGATAGCGGGAATCAATCAATCCCATTGGTTTCAACTGCATCACTTGACGTATGTGAAGTGGGTCGTGGTACGTTCGGAATGGTTTGTTTGAAATGAATGACTCTTAACGACTTGAAAGCTATCATGTAACGCCTTGGGATAGAAACCAATGGAATTAATTGATTCCTGCTATTTCGTCTTGTCTTGTCTCGTCTCGTCTCGTTTTGTTCAAAAGAGCGAAAGCAGCCCCCTGGTTGGCAAACTTATGAAGGTGTGTAGGATAGTGGATGGTTATCAATGAAAGATAACAATACCTCATGAGAAGAGGTGGTCGTTTATTTTCAAGTATTTGATGCTGAAACTGATTCACATGGATTCTGACAGAAAGAAGCCACTGAAATCTCACTGCGCTAACAAAGCCTGTCTTGAAAAGTTCAAAAACCCTTCACCAAATTAGCTCTCAGGTTTGGTTTTCTGAGCTTTTTGATGTGACTTTAAAAATAAGCTTGAGTTTGTTCTTTGTTGTTTTCTGACTGTTGATACTGCTTCGAGGTTTGGTTAAACTAAGTTTTCCTTCCTCTCTCTTTTTCAGGGAAAATGTTAGAAATCTATTCGAGTGTTTTTGTGAAATCGTTTGTCCGAAAGGCGATCAAGAACCAGCGTGGATACTGCAAAAGTTTCCGGAATCATACAAGGATGAAGAGGTCCTCCGAGTTGTTCCAAAATTTGCCTTCCCATGCGAATTTGACAATTCTGTTGTGCAGCATTACTCATTTGTCCTGACCAGTGTTGATTCCAAGTGGATGTTTGGATTTTGCAGACATAATCCCACGTCGGAAACATCATTCGTTGTTCTAAGTTACCTACCATGGCATGAACAGTTTTATAAGTGAGTCTTGAAGTCTGTAACCCGCATCTGTGATTTTTTAAGGGCATAGTGCTGCTAAGTATCAACCTCAAACTTTTTCGCCAGTTCAGCTAACCTATGAAAAACACTTATCCCATTTTCTCCTATATGTTTCTGCTAACGTAGGCTTATTTTAAAGAATAAATAAATACGGTGGCGGTAATTGGGACAGTTACGGTAATTGCTGAGACATCTACCTTAACCCCTTAATAGCCATGCCTGAGTATACTCTAGCTAGGATTAAGCAAACTCCGTTTACCACGCCCGAGTATATTCGTTTATGAAGGTAAAAATAAAGGTAAAAAAAAAAAAAAAAAAGCTCATAAAGGTGAAAATAGTAAATCTACCTAAATTTGCATGATTTTCCATTCCTAACCTGGTATTGGGGGATGCGCGGCTCCATTCCTAACTTGGCTACTAAGGGGTTAACGTAGAAGAAGTGTAGTGCCAAGGCTTTAAAAATACAGAAGAACTATAAAGAGATTTTTGCAAAAAGGTTTCGGGACTCCAAAATTTACAAATACTACTCCTGAACTAAAAAAAACGTAATTGAATATTGCCTGTTGATACTGCCATGGATATTATATGACCCTTCACCAATCCATCAAGGATACTATCTATGCAGCAAATTCAAGGTGGAGAAATCAGCTGCCAGCGTAAACAAAGAGGAATCGAGGAGTTTCTTTAGTTAAAATTATCAGAAGCTCTCCTTGTAAACAGTTAATATGTATAAATCTTAATCGATTTTCATCCCTTCTAGAATTTCATGTTAGTTTCTTTATGAATTCATTTTTTTTTTTTTAAAGTTGATGTATTCTTGACAGGTTCCTGAATTTCATATCTGATTTAACTCGAAGTGTTAATTCGGATGAGCTGTGGCCATTTTTGAATGCAGTTTACAAGAATCCACCTCCAGATTTTGGTCAGCCGCTCCAGGTCACGCTCAAAGATGGTTCCTCAAATTTTGTTTGTGTGGCACCAGCACAGTTCCAGCTTCCTCGCATACCAGAAAATGTGAGCGACTGTTACCTTATTCTTACCATGATTCATCTTATGCTTTTTCTTGATTCATCTTATGCTTATTCTTGATTCATCTTATTCTTATTTTTGATATTGGGTATTTTAGTACTACCGTTACCTTATTCTTGATTCATCTTATTCTTATTCTTGATATGGGGTATTTTAGTACTACCGTTACCTTATTCTTATTCTTGATTCATCTTGTGCTTATTCTTGATTCATCTTATTCTTATTCTTGATATGGGGTATTTTAGTACTACTGTTACCTTATTCTTATTCTTGATTCATCTTATTCTTATTCTTGATATGGGGTATTTTAGAACTACTGTTACCTTATTTTGAGCGACCGTTACCTTATTCTTATTCTTGATTCATCTTATTCTTATTCTTGATTCATCTCATTCTTATTCTTGATATGGGGAGGGGTGTTTTAGTACTAAGACTTGCAGAAGAAAATCCCCTATCATGGCAAGAGGGGAAATTTTTTGACCCCCTTTCTACTGCTCGGACAAAGAGTGAGATCGTCCTGTTGATGAATATTTGCGTAGATGTATCGGGTCGGTCGCTGCCGCCTAGTTGTGAGTACACGCTCTTATCATTGTATTGATAGGAGCAGCGAGCTGACTGACTGCCACAGCTCCGAGCCGAACATTCTCTCTATTGTTAAAATGGGGTGTTCTTCTTTGTTTTTGATTGGGCCGAAGCATCGTGCACTATTTTGCACCTAACTATGCATGTGAAACTGGTTGCAGGAATGATAATCTGGGCTGCAAACCCGGAGAACCGTTATTTGACTTGAACTAGAATTAAAACCGCCAGGCCGACATCATGTGAAACCAGAATCGGAAGTGGAACCAAAAAAAAGCAATACAGAACCGAAACAACGATTTAGTTTCGTTTTGGTTCCATTTTAGCTGACGCATGATAAAACAATAGTTTTCTTGCTCAGAGGGTATAAAAAATTCTGATCATTTCGTTGCAAAATAATTGGGGCATACTTTTGCAAAACTCGCCTCATCCACTTTTGGTGAAAATTGAGTTAGTGCCGGAAATGGATTTTACATAAAAAATAATAAAAAAAAAAAAAAATTAAAAAAAAATTGGTTACCAAAACTCGCTTAATCCTTCATAAATAGTGTATTGAGAATAGGGTAGGTATTGAGTATTGAGTATCGGAAGAGTTTTTTTTGTTTATTTCAAATTTACCAAAAGTGGATAAGGCGAGTTTTGTAAACTAAAGTACGCCTCAATTGATACATCCCTTTTAGTGCTCTATGTATATTTTTTTGCCCATAGTTTTTCCCTTCCGCCATTAAATAATAGTAATCAAATAACTTTGTTGAACAAATGATCGACTTTAATTTGTTCAGTTCTCTTTTTGAAGTTACCTACTTTATCGTCAGAATGAGAACCAGAACCAGAACTGAAATCCCAGGACAAGCTGCAACCTGAACTGGAACAGTACCAAAATCAGAGACAAAAATAGAACCAAGGGTTCCTAAAATTGATTACGGTTCGCAGCTCTGATTATAACGCTGTAGCAAAAGTTTGCAACAGACCCATTGAAAAACTTGTCTAAGAAAATGTATTCCTTTCAATCTCTTAATATACTTATTTACCTTATTTTATTTCTAATCCATTCGTGTTTTATTCATAATTTTTTTTTTTTTTCAGAGAAATTTAACTGAGTATTACAATGCAGTCGACACGCACAATATGATGATAATTTTTGCCTCAATGTTGTATGAAAGACGTATCATATTCATCTCTAAAAAACTCTATCGACTGAGTGCTTGTGTTCAATCAGCTAATGCTGTCATCTATCCCATGAACTGGCAGCATATTTTTATTCCTGTTCTTCCGAAGCATTTGATTGATTATCTGTTAGCTCCGATGCCTTATTTAATTGGTTTACCTGATTCCTTATTACAGGCAAGATTTTTTACCAGCTTAAATTTGTTTTTTACTTTGTCAATTGTTTAAAAACCTCCAGTAAATATGGTTTTTGTAATTTATAAATCAACGATATGAAGGCACTGACTCCATGAAAAAGCTAGCTAAAATGTAATTTACCATAAGACATTAAAGCAGAAAAAGTAGTAAGATTTTTTTTAGAAAAATGTATTCTAAATTTTCAGAAGTACGTTTTAGGACCGTTTTGAGTTAAGGAAACATCAAAATAAACTGCACAATTACAATGCATCTCTGGGCAGGATCATATCCGTTACCACTCTTCCAGATCAAATATAAAGAATTTCATCTTCATGTGTAATCCTACAGTTGTTTAAAAAATGTATGATCTGAAATAATGGGTCAATTCAAAAAATGTGAAAAATCAACATGAAATTGGAAATGAACAGCTTGATCTAGAAATTTTTTGGAAAATGGGATTTATTTAATTTATTTGCGTGGTCTATGACTTAAACTTAGTTCCAAAATGTGTATTCAATTGAAAGGAATTTATGGTTCTATGTAGATCTCATTGATTTACTAATACTAAATCTGTCTGTTGGAAGGTTGAAATTTAAAATTTTACAAAATCTGAGAGAATTTTTGTCCCCCCCCCCCCCCCCCCCCGGATGCGAATCTGAGATAATTTTTGTTTGTATTAGTTGGAAGGCTGTTTGCTGAAATTCAATTTGGAAACAGCTTATCTACTCGCTCAGAATACGGCTTAATGGCGGAGAGACACAGGTATCATGGAAGATTCCTATCTAAATTGAGACATATCCCCAAGTTTCTGTATAGAAAGAGGCATAATAGACAGGAATCTCCCGTGATAACTATGTTGAAGCACCATTACGAACTTGCCAATATAGCAGTTATGTGAGTTTAATACTGAATTTTAGACTTTCTTAGTGTGATTTTCGTGATTTTCTCTGGTTTTTACAACAGTTAGGACATTTCATTTGCTCACAGCAAAATTTTGCAAGAGCCCCATTAAGTATATATTTGTTTTTATTTTCTTTATCAAATATTTTCCTTTTTACAATGGTGCTTTCCCTTGCAGACTGTCCGGAGGAATGATCTTGGAGAAGTTGTTATTTTAAACGCTGACACCAACACTGTAGAAACACCTTTTGATGACCTTGAAAGTTTACCCCAAGATGTGGTGAGTACATTTTTGCTCTCTTGTTGAACAATAATTTGTAGTTACTATTTTTATTGGTCTATTAGATAATGGAAATCTCCTCCCACCAGTAAATGAAATTTTCTTGAGGGATAATTTTTCTACCTGGGTACTGATTCTACTCTTTTAGATGAGACAAGACAAAATAGCAAGAATCGATCATTCCCATTGGTTTAAACGGCATCACGAGACAATTTCGAAGTCGTTCGAGTCGAACATTTTAGACTGAATGACTCAAAATCTGTCACGTGACGCGGTTTAAACCAATGGTATTGGTCGATTCCCGCTATCTCGTCTTGTCTCATCCAAAAGAGCAAAAGCAGCTCTCAGGTTATGTAAAGTTATTAAGGTAATAATTCTATCAATTTGCTACCAGGCATGGAAAAAAAGCTGGCTACTGCATTTGCAACGGACGGTAGCATACCCAAACCTAGAGTCCCTCTTTACTATGAGAGTTGCGTCTTATCGGAATTCATTTCTGATTGGCTCTCAGATTGAGGCTCTCACAGAAGCCTCATGAGACAAAACGCCAATGGGGGAAAGTTCTGTTCACTTTTCGCCCTTGCTCATTTTACGCATTTACAGTTTTTTTTTTTCTTTTTATTTTCCAAAGTTTGTACATAAGAGCAAGATATGTTATTGAAAACGTCAATAAAATCATATTGGTTAAATGGTAAAGTAACGAAACATAATTTTATTTTAATTTTAATTAACCTAACTTTCTAAAAATTCACTTGGAGAGTTACAAGCCTCTTCCCGAAAAAGCATTTTAGCCCCCCTGAAGAGGACTTGTGGGTTTTGTTCTTTCTTCAGCCTATCAGGTAGCTTATTGAAGCTTTTAGCTGCCAGTGAGCATAACCAGTGAGTTCTGCGACCGCTGTAATTATTGTAGATATTTCTTCTGCCTAAATGTTATTCTGGAGGACACTATCTCTTTCAACAATGACAGTTATTGTTTAGAATTGGAACCTAACCTATTGAAATAGCGGCAATAGCATCATCCGCCACTTGCATATTGTCTCTTGAGCGCTCCATGATCCGCTTCTTCCTCTTCAGTTTTGAAGAAGAAGAAGAATATGATGTGGTGCAATTCTCATAGTACCCATGTAAGGACTTTAATCAAAGATAGCCAAAAAATTTTACTCAATATTTATCTTGTCGCATGCTCTGTCTTCGTGTAGGTGAATCGTTTGCGTCGTCAGCTAAAAAATAGAGCTGTATTACTCGGGGATGGAGTCTCACGAGCATTTCTTCAAGCTCTGGTTCAACTCATTGGTGGTTACAGGGATGGGCTACGATTTCAACAAGGGCAAGAAATCACGTTCAACCCAGAAGCCTTCGTCACATCTCGTCCTCCCTCCATGCAGCCTTTCTTGAGAAAAATGTTGCAGTTGCAAATTTTTCAGCAGGTAATTTAGTTTTTTGTTCATCAAATTTTGGTCCCTCTCACTTCTACTGGTATTTTTTTCTTATTTAATATGTTTATTCTATCTCCTGTTTGATGCAAATTAATCTCTTCTCCATCAAGGATTGCAAAACGATGTTCGATGGATTTGATCAAATTCAGTTCCGTTTCAGATTCTGTTTTTAGATGAAATCAGTTTCGAAAACAAGCTGAATTTTGTGAAGTTCCACTGAGGCACAGATTATCAACAGGACATTTGGTTGCTATTTGTTGATGAAAATTGACTGAAACCTGTAAAGTTTGTTGTATAAAGAATCAATCGTAATAGACAGTTTTAATGCAAAAATAACGGTTAGCCTTTAGTTGCCACAATGCTCTCATCGGTCACAGTTGACTATGACAAAACTCACATAGCGTTCCAAACTATCTCACTCACTCTCCTGTGACCCCCATGTATACCCATCTCTTTCTAGTTTCGTAATTCGTATGCAGGGCCTTGTTTCACAACATATTATTATGAAAAACTCATTTATATGTCTCGAGAAATTTATTTTTGCCCACAAATTTCACAAAAGATGTCTCTATCTACGATTTTTGCAATAAGAGTGAGTCAGCAGTACATGGGGATTACATGAGAGCAAGAGAGACAGTTTGTCTTTGTTTGGAACGCTCATCATAGGATGATATCATCATTAATTGTCTATAAATGGAAGTTAAAAAAAAAATCCAAAATGGTCCTAAAATGAGATTTTGGCCCTGTTGCATGAGATTGCTGTGACCTAATCAATTTTTCTCCTGTTTTCTCTCACAGTTCATCGAAGAACGTCTAGAACTGTTAAATGCCGGTCTTGGTTTTTCGGATGAATTCGAGATGGAGGCTTGCAGTTACATGGACAAAACAAGCTCAAAATTGAAACAACAGTACAAAGAGTGGACCTATACAATAAAGCGCGACAGTACGGCTTTCCTAAGAAGTGTCAAAAATCGGGTATTTTTTTTTTTTTTTTCATAATTTTTTTAATCTTTTCTCTTCCAGCTTGGTTGATTACACCCAAATTTTTGAATGCTGTCTCTCCTTTGTTGCTTTTGATGGTGATTACCTCGTTTCATCCTTTGCATTTTTAGTTAGTTTGCTTCTTGAACTGATATTACATAGTTCAATTAATGTTTGTTGCTCTTTGAATTTTATTTCAGGACTATCTGATATATTTTTTCTTATGAATTGGGCTCTTGCTAACTTTTGCTATTAGTGTTTGAATAGCTAATGCTTGAAAAAAATCCAGCAAAAATTACGAAGACCCGAATGGGTCTCTTGCAAACTTTTGCCACAATGATAAAGACTGTTTTATCCTATGTAAAAAAGTCCTTTGGTGGCATCAGAAAGTCATGAAATTCGATAATAAACTCACAAGAGACGTTTAATGAAATCCAAGATGGCGGTAAAATATCGAGCAATCTGTATGCATGCACCTTTAACATCCAAGGATTGCCAACGTTGACCACCTCACAGCTTCAGAGGTTATGTGTTTATTTACGTTGTGATTGAGTGTGATCGATATTGTGAGGTTGGCTATCCTTGGATGTTCGTGGTGCATGCATACAGGTTGCTCAATATTTTACCGCCATCTTGGATTTCATTAAACGTCTCTCGTGAGTTTCATACTGCATTTTATGACTTTCTGATGCCACCAATGGATTTTTCACGTGATTTTGCATGAGATTGGATACTCTATAGCGCTGTAGCAAAAGTTTGCAACAGATCCATTCTAAAAATGAAGAAATTTACTCACTAAGTGACAAAATGACTTCTAATTTCAAGGTGTATTAGCAAAGCCAGGCAGGTACCATGGGAGATTCCTATCTAATGGGGTTGTTGTAAAGGTCGGAATTTTATGTTTTTGATTACAGATTCTGAAAACGTTCGCCGAGGAGAGCATTTTTGTTTTTTTGTTTTTTTCCTACGACCAATAGAAGCCGAGATAATCGACTTTGAAGCATCGCCAATTATTGCATCATATATACTAATTATTGCGCAATCCAGTGCACTACGGTTCTCATATCTCTTAAACTTCCAAAAATAACCCTATCGACCTATACCTCATTTTGAAGCAGAAGTCAAACGGAATCGGTCTGTGCAAATTTTAGGTCACTAACTGCTGTCGTTCCAAAATGGCGCCGATCCAAATATTAAGATGGCGCCAGAATATAAAAATAAAAAAACCCGCCATTTTGGAACGACAGCAGTTAGAGACCTGAGATTTGCACAGAACGATTCCGTTTGACTTCTGCTTCAAAATGAGGTATAGGTCGATAGGGTTATTTTTGGAAGTTTAAGAGATATGAGAACCGTAGTGCACTGGATTGCGCATTAATTAGTATATATGATGCAATAATTGGCGATGCTTCAAAGTCGATTATCTCGGCTTCTATTGGTCGTAGGAAAAAAACAAAAAAAAACGAAAATGCTCTACTCGGCGAACGTTTTCAGAATCTGTAATCAAAAACATAAAATTCCGACCTCTACAACAACCCCATTATAGGCTTTCATCTGTGTGCTTCCTAAGAGAGAGTAACAAATTAGACAGAAACCTCCCATGACACCTCTGTAGCTTCGCCATTTAAGAGCATAGATCGCGGAGCTATGTAGGTATCAAAAGAGATTCCGATCTATTTTGTCTATCCCTATACAGGGTGTCCCAAAATTCATAGTAAATATTTTTACCATGTATTTTTGGGGTTGAAATAAGACTTTTTTTTCCTATAAACATGGGTCCGATATTGTAGTCTTTTCGAGTTACAGTGTTGCAAAGTTTCCGAAAAACAAATTGAAAAATTGTCATAACTCCCTCGTGAATTGTTCTGAATGCTCGTAAATAGGTACTCTGATGTAATTTTAGGCGCTCTTGCCGATTTTGGCCGTGAAAATGCTGAATGCAAAAATTTGAGGGGGGTTTCGTGGGTTTTTCTTGATTTTTATCACTTTTTTTGGCCAAATTATGTGAAAACATGCTTTTGGTTTCATTAAACCCAAAAACGATTCGCATTATTCAAAAGTTCGTAAAAAAAAATATGCGTTTTTGGTCCTTACAAGTTTCTCTATTTTGCAAACCATTTCCGAGAAAATCGTCCCTGAAGTTGGAGAAGACGGACAAGAATTGACAAAATCAAAGAAAAGGCGTTTATCGGCCAACTTCTCTAACTTCAGGGAAAATTTTCTCGGAAATGGTTTGCAAAATAGAGAAACTTGTAAGGACCAAAAACGCATATTTTTTTACGAACTTTTGAATAATGCGAATCGTTTTTGGGTTTAATGAAACCGAAAGCATATTTTCACATATTTTGGCCAAAAAAAGTGATAAAAATCAAGAAAAACCTCCGAAACCCCCCTCAAATTTTTGCATACACCATTTTCACGGCCAAAATCGGCAAGAGCGCCTAAAATTACATCAGAGTACCTATTTACGAGCATTCAGAACAATTCACGAGGGAGTTATGACAATTTTTCAATTTGTTTTTCGGAAACTTTGCAACATTGTAACTCGAAAAGACTACAATTTCGGACCCATGTTTATAAGAAAAAAAAGTCTTATTTTGACCCCAAAAATACGTGGTGAAAATATTTACTATGAATTTTGGGACACCCTGTAGAGAAACATATAGAGGAAAGTCTCAAATGGGGCAGTTGCAAGGGTCCTTGATGGGCTGAGGACAATGGTGCCTTTGGTTTTTTCATAAGTCTCAAGGTTTTTTAGATACACGTGTAAAGTTGTAAAAAATTGTGTGTGTAGTGATGTCACTGTGTGGAATTCCCATTCAAAACAATATATTTTCGGCCAAAATCTCATCTCCGGAACAGTGGGAGTTCATTAGGAACCAAAGGCATCTTTGTTCTCAGCTCATCTAGTACTTTCATCTTCTTTATAAAAAACACAACATTTCACACTCTCGCAATTGTCACCATTAAGTAGAAATCTCCCATCGTATGTGTGTAGCTATGCCATTACGCCTTAAACTTCAAAGTCATTTTGTGAGTCTGTAAGTGAATTTTTGCTGGAACGAACCTCGTGTTTGGGTAGCTGGCCTTTACTACTACTACTACTACTTTTTTTTTTTTAGAAATAACACTTCAATCACTTGTAGCAAACATTAGTGAGAGCCCCATTGCAGCAACAACAAGTAGCATATCGTAGACAGTTTATACCCAATGAAAAAACAACTTAAAACCAGTTTTTATTTAAATCCAGCCCAGCATGTTTTTTTTGGCATCAATTTTTTTTTTTTTTTTTTTTTTAAATTTTTATTTTATCTCCTGTTTTGTTTATGATTTTGCTGGTTCACTTTTGATTTGATTAACGTTTCAGGCTAATCCTGCCGTGAAATCAGCAGTTAAATCTGTAAGTATCACTTCACCTTGTGCTTCATTTATTTCTCATGTTCATCAGGCATATCCTCCTGTAAACTCGCTCGTTGATTTGCTCTCCCTATATTTTGTTACTTGTCATTATCTTTTGGTTTTGTTGTATTGAAAGCAAAAGTGGTTTATTTTCTATTTAACTTTTTATTTTTTAATTCAAAGAGTTCTCTTTTTATCAAAGAGAAGTCAGTTCAGAATGGGGCTGTTGCACACTTTTGCTACAGGCGATTTAAGGGTAGAGTGAAATGTAAATACGTACCTCCAAAAATAACGATAATAGCACTAAAAACTTGTGAAATCCACTCCTAAACTCATAAAATTCTTTTCAACACGCGAGTGTTATTGCGGTGTTGGGCACTAAAAATGGGAGATTCCCATCTTAATTCTGTCACTCTTTCTACGCTAGGAAGAAAGATTGGCAGAGGAGTGATTAACAGTCGATTAATGGTACTGTGACAACTAGTGACACTGGTGTTAAAGGAAAATCATCTTTGTTTGGCCACTTCTTAATGGAGCGACAGTATTATTAGATGGGAATCTCCCGTTCATGAGCGTCATTTCAAGTTCGGCTTGGGGGGGGGGGGGGGGGGGGCAAAAAATCTTATGACCTTATTTTTTTTTATTTTTATTTGCTCATCATTATAATTTTCAGCTTGGAGGGGGCAAAAAATCGGGATAACCTTTTTTTTTTTTTTTTTTTTTTTTTCTCATCAATATAATTTTAGAGCCAAAGAGCCGTCTTTTGGGGGCAATAATCGGATGACCTTTTTTTTTTGCTCATCAATATAATTTGTGCCAGTTTTTTGAGCCTGACTTCAAATCCTTGGGGGGGGCAATTGCCCCCCTCCCCCCAGCCAACCATAAATGACGCCCATGCTCCCGTTATCAGTGCCCAATGTCGCCATTACAACAGAGTATTTAGAAGCATTTAAGGAGTTTAGAAGTGGGTTTATAAGTTTTTAGTGCTGCCATCGTTATTTTTAGAGGGATTTACATCTAAATTGACCCTTAACAGAGCCTGTAGCAAAAGTGTGTGACAGCCCCATTATTTGTCAAACGGAACCTTCTTTATCTTTTCTTATCTCTAAAGTCTATTGACTCATTCATTACTTTCGGTTTGGTTCAACCAGAATAGGGGCTGTTACTAATTTTTCCGCAGATGTAAGGAGTGTCAGCTCTGACTTATAGTCGGGCCAATATAAGTTGACACCTGAAGAATCAGGCAGGTTTGCACTATGCGGCAACTCAGCGTGGAGCTGACCCTTGTCAAGCGGCGTGCTCCGTCTTGACAGGGGGCGCCGCATTCAGTCCATTGTTGCATTTCTCCATTTTTATTGATAATTTTCTCTCTGCTTCAGGTGTCAACTTATATTGGCCCGACTATAGAAACGGTTGAAAAAAAGGTAGATAGTAGTAGTAGTCAAGTCCAGCCGCCCAAACACGGTGGTTTGTTGTGCTGATATTTCACAGCGAACGACTTGACTGCATAAAAAAAGAGGAGGTAGGAAAATTAAAAAAAAAAAAAAAAAAAAAAAATTACTTTTAAAAACGTTTAAAGTTTACGTTTAAAAACTTTCTAATTTCACTTTGAAAATAATTTGTTTTGTTTCTGTAGGTGAAAGAAAGAGGTCGAAATGTGAAAACTGCTTACAGAGGAATTCGATCGAAACTGAGAGATCCTTCGCCAATCCAGCGATCAGAACCTCATTCCGCACCTGGCTCCCCAACTGAATGCTCGCGTGTTTCAGCACCTGCTGCCCATAAACGAGAGCGACACAGTGCTGCTACTCAGGATAATAATTATACTAAGTAAGTATGCTCTTTCATAGGCGTGGTTTGGAAATCCCCACTGAGAGATCTGGGAGATATAATACCTCCTAGCTTGGGGGGGGGGGGTCGAGACTCAAGGGTCCTTCCCAGAAATTTTGCCAATTTAGCCACTCTGAGACTTGATTTCAGGCTATCTCCACCTTGCAAATGATCACTGACAACTATAAGGATTAAAATGGGAACTAGACCAACAATAAATAAAAACTTCCGAGACGTCCCTCTTCCAACTTTGTGGAGTGTGCTCCTTGTTCTGAGTATTTTGTTTTTATTTTATTTTTCCGATTGATAATGATGCTATGAGTGCCCGAAACGTCTCGGAAGTTTTTATTTATTGTTGGTCTAGTTCCCATTTTAATCCTTATAGTTATCTGTGATGTTTTTTGGCCATTTAGTTTGTAATTGTTTAATATCGTTTGCAAATGATAAGGACATGAACACTTGCGCAAAGTATAATTTTATGTTCAATCGCCATTAAAAAACTGATCTAATTCGAAAAAATTAATCTTAAAATTTTATTATTTGCTACTCGTAAATTTAAATAATAAATAATAATGATCACATCATAGAACACTGGACTGAAATCTGGAAAAAATTTTTACTAAAATCATCTTAACTCTCTGCATATAACTCCGGGGGGTGATCACGGAGGATCAGATCGTTTTGGTATCGTTATCGTTTGCATTAAATCAAATGGGCTTGCTTCTGCGCAACTCGATCGCGCAGGTGATCCCCTCCTCACCTCTTCCTACTTCAAACGATCGAGATTACGACAGCCTCCGACTCATCGCTTCCTTTTGTCCATTTCAATCGTTACGACTCAAAACGATTCGATCAGTTGAGCCACCCATAAGGTTATACATAAACGATAACGATAACGATACCGAAACAATCCGATCCTCCGTGATCACCCCCCAGTTATGACTGAGCCCACTGTTTTTGTTTTGTATTTTGTTTTTTTTTTTTTTTACGGAGCATTTTTTGTTGTGCCTTTGAATTTTTGACTAACTTTGGTTTGATCTTGTCAGGTTAACGTCCGGAACTGATCTTGATGATGGTTTTTCATCTCAATACCCGCCTCTAGACTTGAACATTAATTTAATGGATGACCTACAGGATGTTATCTTCAACAGAGGAAGTTCGTCCTCCAAGGTAGTTAGGAGCTTAGAAAACCTTTCTGTTACAAATCAAACATCTGCAGAAAAACCTGGCAACAACTCAGTATTTAGCACAAACCCAGCATGGAATACTCCTGACGATGTTTTTCTTTCGTCTCCTCCAACTTTACCACCACGCAAAAGTGTTCCACCCAAGGTATTTTGTGTTTTCATTCGTTTTTGTGTTTTCATTCGTTTTTGTATTTTCATCGGTTTCATCTCTTTAAGTTAAGTTGATTCCATGGTCACTTAGTTCGGTTCCCAGATGACATATTCAAAACATCCCTAGTAGGCCTGACATGGGTTACTTAGGCCCGTCATGAGTTAAAAACATGTGCCATTTAGCGTGTAATTGCAACAGAAACTTGTGTTTCACAAATAGCTCTACAAAACCCTTAAAAAAGAGGAGCATGTTAACAACATTAAGCACCTACCTTACAAAACGCATGTATTTTCAATACGGGTCTAAATGACCCATGTCAGGCCTTCATGTAGAAAAAGTTGGTCAGGCCTACTAGGGTTTTAAGATGATTCCAGGGTCGATTAGTTTCAACCGTACACACCACATCGCGCTGCTCTAAAAGTCAACAGTTTTGGGCTAAAATTGACGAATTTACGCTAAAAACACAAATTTGAGGAACGTCAGCACTTGCGAGCATACTTCAGGAAGATATCCTGAATGTTTCAAGCAGAAACACTCAAAAGTAAAGCCGGAAATGATGAAAAACGAAAATTCCCATAAGCCTCAATGAGTGCGAGTGAGGCAGATAGACGTATTATCACTTGCTTTCACTCTCACTCACTAAGCTTATGGCAAAATGAATTTCATAATTTATGGCTTTAATTTTAAACCAATTTTGCTCATTTTGGGCTCGAAAAGTCCATAAAAAAAATTTGCAGGTGCTGACATTATTGGATTTTGCGTTTTATCTATGGTTTCAGTTTAAAACACCGAAACACAAGCTTTGACTGGAATCACCTTAAGTCCAAAACTTTTATGTCCAAAAATTTTTTATGTCCAATTACCTAAATGTTCAACTCATTAACGTTCTAAACAAAAATTCCTAAAAACAGCATTGTTCCCCATTTTCAAGTGGAGTATAGGAAGTCCCAACTTGAAATTAAGTGAAGTAGAAAGGGTTGACAAGACTTTATACCCATCTTAAATAAAATTCAGAAATTCAAATTGATAAAAGCACAAATTATTGAAAATCAATATGTTACAGTGGCGGATCCAGTCCTCACTAACGGAGGGGGCAAACTTGGGATTTTTGCCCCTCCGTGAACCCCTTTTTCCATTTAATTTGTTGCTTTCCCCTCTTTTCGCACTTTTTTGGCTGAAGGGGGGAAGGGGGTGATCGCCCTCTTTGCCACCCCCTTGTATCCGCCAATGGTAGGTTAAAATAATTTGGACTAATCCAAAAAATCTTTGGGTAAGCAGCCTTCTTTCCTTGCTGGTGCTGCACACCACTGAGAGGGACAATAGCATCCTGGATTTAATATCATAATTTTTCTGTTCTCGCTAATCCTTTATGTACTGCTTTTTAAGTCCCTTACTATGTCTTTTGATTTTCAGTTACCAAATTTTCAAGAAGGAAACCTCATCCAATTGAATTCTACGTCGTCCATTGAAGATTTTGATCCATTGTCATCTGGCAAGTCACTTTTGCCAACTGAGACGGAGAAAACAAACGGAAGTAGCGAACCAAAAATGGTCGGTTTGATCAATCCTCTTTATCCGTATTTCACCCCTAAAAATCAGGATAAAAAAGACAACGAGTTGCTTAGTGAATACGGTATTAATTTTAGTTCACTACACTTACAATCAAACACGGCTGCTCCAAGCGGCAGCTCTTCGATAGAAAATCCGATTTCGGACTTTGGCGCTAAATTGAATGCGCAAGCAGCTCCTTCCAAAGGGCCTTCGCAAATGTTCTTTGATTGGACAAAGTTTGATTAATCGTTAGTTTTTGCGGGAAATGTCTTCTAGTGCGAGTCTAAGCAAACCAACGAGTGAGTTTCTCACTTGGAGTTCAATTCAAACTTAATTCGTACCGCTGAAGAACACAACTTTTGAATAGCTTTAAAAGTGATCAAAATCCAACTGTTAGCACACCTGATTCTACGTTGATCCTTGTACTATCAAATGTACTATGACCTTCAAAAAAAGTCCTCTGATCGAAACTGCCCTTGATAATTTTGTCCATTATTTTCAAAAGAGTTTTAGATTTTTTAGGACATACTTTCAAGGGGCAATTTTTTATACTCTAAAATATGTACCTAAAAACTGCAAAAATGTTTAAAACTGGTCAAGAAATGGAGGGATGAAATTTTCTTTTGAAAGTCATAGTACTATCAAACCCAACTATCAAGAATTCAGGCTAAGCAGTAAAACCTTGTGTATTGAAAGCAACTTTTTGTGCTTTGTTCACATTCTCACTTTCAAAACGTTTGGCGTTACTAGTACCGCCAGCAAATTCAATCATTTCAGTTGATTCTTTACATTTTGGTTCTGTAGGCTGATTCTGCTCTTTTGGAGGAGACGAGACGAGATAGCGGGAATCGATTAATCCCATCGATCGAAACGGCTTGACTTGACAGATTTGAAGTCGTTCGAGTCATGTGATACCGTTTAAATCAATGGGCTTGATTGATTCCGGCTATCTTGTTTTGTTTCGTCTAAAAATGTGGAATCAGCCTGCAGGTAAGCCACCCTCTCAGATTCATCGGAAAGTATCTCTGGCAGTCTACCTGAACAGAACTCTAGAGAATCAATTGACATTATACAATTTGCTCTCTGAATGTACAGGTGAGTATGGTGTTCCTGAATAAAGTTTCTTCAAGAAAGAAAGAAGAAATCATAGTAATAAAAAATAAATGAATTAGGTAGAGGTTGTTTCAGAAGAGTTTTATGTTTATAGCTCTTGCTAAGCATGCATGCTGAGGGGCATATATTTGTCTTCTGTGCTGGTTGTCAAGACCAAAATCTGAGCGAATAGGGTACATTCAATGTTTCTTCTGCTTGCGTTGACGGCAACTTGCGCAGAAGGTAGAAATACACCCCTTCACGCAAGTGTTCGAAGGACTGGGAACAGAAAACCCTTTGGAAACGACCTCTATCTTACTTTTGTAAGCTCTTGAAGGGATTACTAAGGGAAAGTGAGAACCTAGTGAGCACAGTTTTGAAACTTTTTCTTTGAAATCTGTCCAAGTTTGAAAGTAGTTACTAGATAAGGATGTATGCAAGAGGTTCCTTAATTTTCCTTTTATCTTCCTCAATTTAAAATCTTCTTTAAGTTGCTTGTGATATTTTTCTGTTCCCTGGATTTTTTTTTGAAGCTTTTAGAATCTCATCTATCTGAGCTTTAAGACTCGATATAGTTTCCTCTGTCAAATCTCTTATCCAATATTTATGTAACCTGCTCATTTTGTTTTATAGATCAGATTGATTGGAGCCAAGTAGTTAAATTTTTACAAGCAGTAATGCTAAATCATTGTCTCATCATTCAAATTATTTTTAAACTCTTCCGAGCCTCAGGTGCTTTGCTCTGAAAGCATTTCGAGGACAACTCTGTTCAAATCCAGCAAATCTGTCAATCTTTCGGGCACCATATCTCATATGCTCTTTGAGGGGCAAGGGTGCGAACCATTTTCAATGTTTGATGAATAGCGACATTCATTCGAAACTCTGCGCTAACCAATCGCTCACCGATGCAAGTTGATGAAGTTTGAAAGCAGGTCTTGCTACTTGTGAGAACCTGATACTCAAAATGGTCCTACTCTATCAAAATTTGTTGATTAAACGAGCAATCTATAAGCAAAAATCCACCACAAACGGCAGGTGAGCCAGCCTGCATATTCAGTTGATGTTCATTTCATCAAGCTTGTGTACAGTTTGACAACTTGGCAAACTGCAGAGTTATTTGACAATGAATAGTGTGTCATATGTTCATCAATTGTAGTCAATAAAACCAATAGAACCCATTTTGGTACTTTTGGATTTTTTTGGAACCCATTTTTGGTCAAGTTTATGTTTGAATTTCGGAATCGTCAAGTTGGCAATCTTGCAGTATGATCAATCCCGTTGAAGCGAGTACGAAGGCCTTCTGTTACCTATTTCCAGTTTCACAGAAATTGCACAGCAGGGTGATAAAGTTATCACTGATAACAACCATATGAATCAGAAGCTGCTCCCTTTCTCTTGATCATGCATTGTGACGCATAAATTTTTATTAGATAATTATATACTTTGACCGGCCACACTAAGTTTACGCTGGAATGGGACCTATCATAACCTAACCTGATCTAACCTAACATCATAGGAGTATTGGTTGAGTCCGTTTGGCTCTGTACCCTACTCAACCAATATTCCTGTGATGTTAGGTTAGATCAGGTTAGGCTATTATAGGTTAGAAAACTAAGCGTGGTCGGTCAAAGTATATAATTACTTTTTATTATTGTTTTAATAAAATAAGTAATAGAAAATATTCTATGAGATTATGGAAAGCTAATATTTTAAGAATAAGAATAATATTTTCACTGTGATATGAGAGCATCTATTATTTTTTTTGTAAATACTTTTGCCTTTGATCCATAGGAAGATTTTAGTTAGATAAATTTGATATCCTTTAATTGTTATTTATTTGATTCTAATTGTTTACTAATTTTATAATCTTTCATCCCCTTATCATATATTTAAGAACTCTTTGAAAAGGAAAACCTTTACCTAATGTAGTTACTATTTGGCGCTTTAATTGATTTCAAGTTTTAAATTTAATTAATAATTAATTAAAGTAATAATTTAATTAATTTCAAATTAAAGCATGGAATCATCCCCCTCTTCCCCTAATTAAGGAGAGTGATGTAATTCTAGTCCTCCCTTTTTGTTTATTTTATATCTTAAAAGTATTTTTTGTCACCATCGCTAACTTGAGTAAATTTTCAGACTTTTTTGAGTTGTCTAAATTGCAATTTTTTATGAAATTTTTCAGTAAAAAAAAAATCAGAAGATAGACTTGTTTTTCCAAGAAATTTTTAAATCTATTTGCAATTCTCAGATTTGTCAATCATACCTGGAAGTTTTTGTAATTGAGGACTGATCTGTCAAAAGGGCGAATATGACAAGTATCATGTTTTAAGTTTCGCGTACACACCATTTTCCTATTACCAGCTTGTACCATTTTATCTACTATGAACTCAAATTTTGCAGATCTCAATACGAAATTTGGTATTTAATATATCGAGAGCATACGGAATCAGAAAATCTATTTGTCGCCAGGTGTTAATGTTTTTTGGGCAGTTGTTGAATGTTGGCCCTTTTGATGGATCAGTCCTCAATGGTCATGATTTTTGAAAGTTGAAGATTTAAGAATATTTATGCTAAATAGATGGCTGAGTGCCATATACCTGACTAATCCTTACTGACTCGTAAGCCATGGATTACATACTCACCAATGCATCAAAGGGCTTACGAGGTAATGTGGGTTAGACAGATATTTCACTAAGCCCTTCATTGGCGACGCTGTTCAAAGAAGCTAATCTTAAAAATGAAACCATTGTTGCTTGAAAGCTTCCCTTTCAGGGCTGCCGTTTTGCGTATAATCAATGCTATTTTTCAATTCACGGATGATTCCATCGGTTGAGAAAAGATTACACAGTTCAGTTCAGTGCATGGCTGTAATAAACTAAAATACTCGCATCTGTAATCTTTTCTCAACCGGTGGAGTTGTCGATGACTTTAAAAAACTTGCGGATATTTTAATTAATCAACGGAGTTTCCATCGATTAAGGAAAGATTATAGATCACAGTATTTTTGTGCATTACAGCCAGACACTAAACTGAACTGTGTAATCTTTTTTCAACCGGTGGAATCATCGGTGAATAGAAAAATAGCATTGATTATACGCAAAACGGCAGCCCTGTTCCCTTTTCCTTTTCTACTCTGTAATTAATTCCAGTGGCTCATTACTTTATGATATTAAATGAATGAAGGAAAAGGTTGGTGGAAAAGCTCAAGAAATTTTTAAAAATGGATTTCTTGGTGCGACATTTTGCTTTCCAGATGAATGTAGGGTTGGGCGGAATTTATTATGAAATTACTTGGTATTTAGCAATATTATCATGATTACAGCCGCTAAACGAGTGAGACTGATAAAACTACCATAGATAGCAAAATCCAGAAGCTTAGTAAATACTATAAAAGTATCAACATTAACTATCATACATAGCATTCCCTTATCATAATACCTTCAGGTTCCCTTAAAGGTATGTGAAATACTGATCTGGCTTTTTTTTTTTTTTATTTTCTACACAACTTAAAGGTAACCTGTAGGTATTACGGTATGGGAATGCTATGTATTAAAACTTTGACAGTTTCATAGTATTTAGTTGGTTTCTGGCTTTTGTTATCTAAGGCAGTTTTATCACTCTCACTCGTTTAGCGGCTGTAGTCACTGTATTATTGTTAAATACCGAAAAATACTGCAATCAATACTGCACAAACCTAAATGAGCGCTTCAAGTCTCTTTTTCAAATCCCATCATAGAGTGGACAAGAGGTTAAAATTTTATTGATTTGTTAAATTTTTGATACTAAGATATTCTTTATTGAAAATCAAAAGGATGGAAATTCTTTACAATTTCCTTCTATTTTGCGGAGATTTTTTTTCTTTCATTTACCGATGACGTAATTTCACATGAAAAGTGCAATAGACTGGACAGATTTTCTGAATTAAATTTCACCAGATTAACAGCAAATGATTTGTGTTCAAGAGTGTTTGAAATAATAAAGAAAAATGTTCCTCGAGTTACCTACTTTTGAAACTCTTACCATTGGTAAAACACTCCAAGGAGCTTCAAAATTAATCATTGATTTATTAGTGAGAGATATGTCCTTGAGTATTTTAAAGTAATCAGTAATAATCTTCAGATAATCCCTTCCGGACCCTCTTAAGTATAGATAAATTAATTTCCCAAAAAAGTCAGAAATTCTAAAACTAATTTTTAAAAAATGAAAATAATGTTTAAAGCATATAAAGATCATTTATGTCTCCCATGTTATGAGATTATTCATGATTGACTGTGCATCTGGTGAATGATTGAAAATAATTGATGAATGATTAATTGAAAGGTTCCTTTGAAAAACACCACATTCATAATTAACCCAACTTTTCTGAAAACGGAAAAAACAACTATTAGATTAATCAGGGGTTTCAGGGCAAAACGCCTTCTCAAAATGAGTGTTATCTTTCGGGCTCAAGAGTTGGCCACGGAACTAGGAATTTCCACTGTAACCTCTTAATTTTATTGTGTGTAATGTTTTTCAGTGGAGCCTTTCAATCAATAAGAAATTGAAATTAGTCATAAGCTGTTAAACTAAGCAAATTTTTGGAATTGAATTGATTTATAATTTGACTCACTCTCAATGGGGCTTTTGCTAACTTTTGCTAATTGCACTTGAATAGTTAATTCTTTTGTAAAACTCCGCGAAAATGACTATTCGTATTCTAAAAAATTTTAAAATTACGAAATTTACTCACAAATTTGACTTTAAAGTTTAAGGTGTAATGTTGGATCTATGCAGTTATAATGGGAGATTCTGATTAATTTGTGAGTTTCCTGTGTGTGTTTCTATAGAGAGAAAGACGAACCAGATAGGAATCTCCTTCGATACCTGCGTAGCTCTGCCATCTTTGCTCCTAAATGGCGCAGCAACTCAGGTGTCATGAGGGATGCCTGTCTATAGTCTGTTCGCTCTAATTTGAGACCTGGAGATTTAGGTAGATTTGCCTTCTGTGGCAGCGTAGGAGTGCTTGCCCTTATCAGTCAGCCGAGGTGACAGGGCTGCTGCCCGACTCTCAGGCTACGACAACCTATTGAAGTGTTGCCATTCTCCACTTTCCGAAATTTATTTATCGCCCGCTCAGGTCTCCGGTTATAGCGCACAGACAATAATTTGTCTCTCTCTCTATAGAAAAGCACAGAGGAAAGCCTCGAATTATATTGGAATCCCCATGGTACCTGAATAGCTCCGCCACCAGTGGCGTCGCATGCCATCTGGCAACAGTGCAACTGCTCCATTTAAACTCCTTAAATATATTGAATTTTCCTTGTGCAATATGCACCCCCTTAATTCGATCTTTTAAATGAGTTTAAATGGATAGAATACATTGTTGCCGAATTGCACGCGACGCCACTGTCCGCCGCTACACTTTAAACTTCAGTTGTTATGTGAGTCTGTGAATGAATTTTGTAACTTTTGAATGTGCTCATGGTAATTTTCGCTGGGTTTTACTCAGGAATTAACTAATCAAACAGCGATAGCAAAAGTTAGCAAGAATCGGTAGGTGATGTTTTCTTGGAAAATGAATTATAGAAGTTTTGAGAAAACGCTTCATAATTTTGGTGTCATTTTCTGTAAGAATCTGAACTTAAAGAGGCTGAAGCAAAGATTAACAGCCATTTCATCTGAAAAGCTAGAAAAGAGCTTTTTTTTACCCATTGTTCAACTTAACCTTCTAAATATACCTAATTAATTTAGAACCATGGTGGAACACCTGTGACATCAAAGAGATGCAGAGGTCATAGATTTTTCAAAGGTGAAGAAAAAATATAACTTAATTCAGTCGCAAAATTTTGCTTTATCGAGCGAGTGACTACCATCTCCTGCATCATGTTTTTTTTTGTTTTGTTGAGTTTATTTTGTAATTATTTATTCAAATTATTTATTTTGTTTGTTATCTGTCGCATAATCTCTTCCAAAAAGTCATTAAAGTTATCTTGCAAGACTTTAGACTGTCGTTTGAAGTATATTTTTCAGTAGAATAAATCATATACACCTCTCTATTTTATGTATTTTGAATTTTCCTTCAAATTCGTTTTGCCACGATGCAACTACTGCTCTCGAAACATAAAGGGGCAACAGCCCTTTGTAAACTTTAACCCCCCGTACATTTTGAGTGCTGCGGTTTGCACCATTCGTCATTACTTGTCACGGAAATCATTTTTGAAAAATTTGAAAAAAGGAAGTTACTTCTCAAATATTCCAAGGACTTGCCCACAATTTTTGTTTGCTTCAAAGACACTGCATCAAAAACAAGTTTTAACCCTTTATTGCCCAAGGGTATTTACAAGCACTGCCGGGTTTTTTGACCGTTATGGTGATCTAGTTGCGGATTTTTAACGTTAATTGATGCGTACATTGATTTTTTGCATTTTCCATTTAATTCCTTGTAAAATTGGTGGTACTTGTCAATACCGTCGGGCAACAAAGGGTTAAAAGGGTTTCAGAGTTTTTAAAGATTGCGCCAAAACGCTCAGTTTTTCATGCTCTTTCGATCAGCGTACCACTCAATAGGGATCGCACATGGGAATTTTTTAGATAGAGCCTTTGAGTAGCCTGAGAATTAGAATTCAAGTGCATTTAGAAAGGGGAGGGGAGGTGTGAACTTGAAAGAAGAGGTTTGCTTTTAAGACGAACAATAATTTTATTCAATAGATTTTCAATACACATAGGCTTCACCAATAAGTAAAAAATACAATACTAAATGCAATAGTATATGCATACTTATTTACAGTATAGATATTTAACAAAAAAAGAAGTTGACAAATAATAAAACATACAACTACTAGGTATATGATGAATAAACTTTCAACACGTATACCGGCAGTATTGGATCTTAACCATGAAATGTTGGCTCCTAAAAAAGTTTGATGGACCCCTAGAAAAATCTTTTACCGGCCAAAAAATGTTCCTTCCAAAGCATTTTTGTAAATTACAAACACAGATGAAGCTTTTAAATGGATTAAAGAGACGCAGAGCATTCTCTCTGCGTCAGGAAAGTAAAGCCGATATTTTCCAACATATATTTATTCCGCAATTTCGTTTATCAATATTCTGATGGTTTCTTTCGAAAGAGTGCACATCTTATTGCTTCCGAGGCCACCAGTGGAATACAGTTAACCCAACACCCCCCGACCACATACTCGTTGGAAAGCCCGTGAAAAAAGACGAGTCTTGAAGCTAATATTTCCATCAAGGGACTCTAGAAGCTATCAACGATATTTCTATCACCGTTTTTTTTTTTTTTTTTTTTTTTTTTTTTTTTTTTTGTGAACACCACCAATAAAATAAAAAAATAAATCAAACAGGTATTATACATCAACGCAGAAAGACAATCAACATTCACAGAGCCGCAGCAGCATTGGCAATATCATATTTTGGGAACCCCTACAACTCTCGCAAAATCTATCTAAACCCAAACTATAGGGTGTTCATAAAAAAAAAAAAAAAAAAAAAAAAAAAAAAAAAAAAAAAAAAAAAAAAAAAAACAAAACGTTGATAGAAATATCGTTGATAGCTTCACGGACCTATAGTCCGTTTCATTTAAATAGAAGCTTGAGCTCGACTCTTTCCCCTACGAGTTTTACCCTCACTCTCGTACCTGCGATGACTCGAGGCCCGTCCCGTCGGTCGGGGATTCCGCCCCGTCACAATAGACTGTCCTTTGAATAGCTGACTGTCCATTGTGACGGACGGAATCCCCGACCAATGGGACAGGCCTCGAGTCATCGCAGGTGCGAAACTGAGGGTAAAACTCGTAGGGGAAAGAGTCGAGCTCAAGCTTCTATTTAAATGAAACGGACTACAGAAGCGTCCGTTTCAATCGGATTTGACTCGGAATAATTCCACTTTCCACGGCGGATTTGGAATATTCGTCCTCGAGTGGTCCAAATCCACTTGGCCCGTTTTCAGATATGACGCAATAAAATTGGAACTGGAAGGTGGAATGTGCTCAAGAGCACTTTCCAAGTCGGCCATTTGCAATCCATTCTCTGCTACGGCGCGCCAGTCAAACGTTCGCTTCAGCTGCTCTCCTCTACTACCGGCAAGTCCCGACTTTGGTGCTCTTCTCTTTTATTTCTGTGAATTCTGTGTGCTTATTAATTAATTAAAAAATCATTATCTCTCAATCGGCGAAGAGCAAAGTCTACGTGCTCAACGAAGATCCAAACGAGGAAGTACTTACAGCCCCCGATGGATCCAGACTTTTCGTTGACGGAAAATTTTACGTCATAAATAAAACAAGTAAGTACAGAAGAAGTTTTGTTCTATTCGTTCGACTATTTTAGGCTGTTTCAAGTTCTCTTCCTACTTTACAGATTTGTGTAATTAGCTTCAAAACACATTTACTATGCAGAGTAAATGACTGCATCATCGGATCACGGAAATACCAGTTCTTTGTCATAGTTTTCTTACATGTGAGCAAGTGCCTAAGCAAGGAAGAGCAGCATAGGCCTATTTCAGATTTTGCTTGTAATCCCAAATAGTTTTCTCTCTTCTTTAATTGTAGCTACTTCATAATTTTGCTTCCCATCATGAGGCCCTTTTGATCTAAGTTTGGGAATTCACTATTCATGATCATACGTACAGCTCTGCACCCTTGTGGTGTGGCTCTTAGAACAACTTCCTCGGGCACATTTCATCCTACCGCTGATTTCTTACCATTGCTTCATGTTGAACCCACATTTAAGTCTTTTTGAGTTTTCATTCAAGTGATCATGCTACTGCCTTCCCTCTAGAACACCGAAAGTTCTGTGTACCCTTGTCATTTCTCAGTGGTCAGGGTGCTATTAACATACGATTGGGAGCCGATAGGTAGCCTGACTTACAGGCAGGTCTTTAATTTGAATGTATCGCAGGAACTATTGATTTCACAATTTCAAAAGAGTAGCAAAAGTAGGCTCCGTCAAGAGTTTTTCAATGCCTCGTTTCTTGGTTTCCCCGTAGCTTTGAGTTTAGATACGCAGCAGATGAGAGGTGATCTCAAATGATCATCAGCTGATGCGCATGAGAGTTTTAAATGGCTGAGCTTTGCACGAGCAGTAGAATGTAGTGCATTTTGCATTCAACTCTCCGCAGAGATAACCGTGCTCCAATATGGTTCCGTCATGAAGTTAAGTTGTAAAACCTCACCAATTAGTAAGGATAGGCTTTTCCTACCCTGTCATCAGGTCAACATCCTACTTTACCCCTCAGCCTCGTCGTTTTATGTAGCCCACAATGTGTCCAGAGGTTATTTGCTGCTAAAGTTCACATTTATGACTAAATCATTTCACAGCTTCATCTGTCTCCTAGGGTACTCTTAGTGCAATGTTAGAAGCCCCTGTAAGAGGTATTAAGCTTAAGAGCTTTGATGAGTTTGTTCAGATCATTTCCTTAGAGCTAGAAAGCGGAGACAGCTGCAAGTATCCATGTAGCAAAGGGGTTCTCGTTCAAAGAGGTTTAGATGTGGACTGGAAATCGTTGTCTACTACGGTATTCGAATGGTGGCCGGTCAAAGTTTGGTTTCTCTCGAGATTTGAGTGCGCCACTAATTGGGTCCGAGGCCAACAGTGGAATACAGTTGACCCAACATCCCCCGACCACATACTCGTTTGAAAGCCCGTGAAAAAAGACGAGTTTTGATGTGGACTGGAAATCGTTGTCTACTACGGTATTCAAATGGTGGCCGGTCAAAGTTTGGTTTCTCTCGAAATTTGAGGGGGAGACAAAATTTAGTTGAAGGAAGGGGGAGTTTGCTCGGGCGCTGAATCCATCACATAGGGAGCGTTCTAAAAATCTCCGGGGTATTGCATCGGTGCATAAAAGATTATCGTATCCTGTGTTATAGTATAACTATATATGTCGGACATTATTGATATTCATAATCTTTTCTGCACCGGTGCAATACTCCGGAGCAATCTAAAACGCTTCCCATCTGAAACGTAAAACTCAAAGTTTTCAACATTTTACATGCTCATCGAAAAGTCTCACAATCTTCCATCTCAGTCTCTTTTGAAAGCCGGTATTGATTCCTATCCCTCGAATATGTTGCTAACGCGCTACCTACTTTTTGCTTTTTTGCTTTAAATTAATCCTTACTATTTGTTGTGATTGCCATTTTGATCACAATATGATATTCTCTAAGTGAAGTGTATTATTCAAACTTTTAGCTGATGTAGTTTACCTATTAGTGCATAATGGATACCAAGACAACTTGCTTCATTTGTGAAGAACCGCTCGATAGTTATCCGATCAATGTTGTTAAAGCAAAAGAAGTGGAAGGATTGATGAAAGCCATGGTAAAAAGAGGTGACCCAAAAAAAAGATCATCTAAGAAATCGCGAAACTATTACTGTGCATAAAAAGTGTCACAAATCGTATATTAATGATAGGTAATATGATAAAATCGTACCTCAAAAGGAAAAAGAAAAGTCCTGACCAACCCGTTGCTCCGCGCAAAACTCGATCACAAACTTGTTGAATATATGATTTATTAATGAATTTTTTTACTCATTAGAGGAAATTATGCAACGGCGCTATCCTAAAACCATATAATATTTTTACGAGTTTTGTTTCCGCCGTTGGTAAAATCTTGACGGGCCCTTGGCCCTGGCTAGACTTTACCTAGTCCTGCTGTCCCCTTCGTTCAGCGCTCTTGCTGACACTCTCTCTCTAATTATGTAAGCCCGGTTAAGCAGTGTGTATTTTCTTGAATAAAATGTTTACTCTAATCTAACAAAGTGTCGCCGTATTATATTTTCAATTCAACAAAACGCCCCAATTTTCTTTCGAGATAATTGCTTTTTGTGCGGAGAAGTGATCGCGTTCGATTTCGGGAGATGCGAGCAAAGATCGCGAACAGATTTGCGGCTCGATAAGTGTTTAATGAGAGTCAATTGAACATAAGAGCTAAAGTTCTAAATTTTGTCAAGGATCGAAAAGATTTTCATAGCAAAGACATTTATGGCTGTGTTAAATGAGGGAAAAAGGGAAAAATTTTCAATTTTGTTTCTCTTTGTGCCAGACTTCGGGGACCACCTTGATTTTCATGGAGTAGTCAACTCCCATATGGCTCCTCGGTCTGGACGGATAAAATGTAACAGTTTTTGGTTGCCAGGAACCCGGAGGCGAGTTGAGAGCTGGAAAGACGCACAAGTCGGTCGGTTTTGGTGCATCTTTGCAGAAACGTCACTCGCACCCCTCGATTTTTGGTCATCAAAGATTTTTACGATCTTTTTTTTCCCATCTCAGAGGCTCGCCGACTCTTCCGCGTGGGAACATGAAGTTAACATTGTTAACTTCAGTGCTAACTGGTGGAGCGTCGACAGCCCTGGGCGTCCTGGGGCCCGAGGAGATATAAGGGAGGGCAGCCCCCGAATTCGGGGACTTCTACTTCCGATTTTTGAGAAGCGGAGACAAGTCCACGACGCCACCAGGTCAGGCGCATCATTTTTTTTTGTCCTCTCTAAATTTTCCTTTGCTTATCAACTTTTTCGGTATCTACTTTTTTTCACGAGAGGCTGATTCTTTTCTGTAAAATTGTGTTCGCTTGTCTTCCTTGACAATTTTTGTTGTTTCGTATTAAAAGAAAATAGCGTGCGTTTTTTTAGGATTTCCGTTTGTATTTTTGCTCACGGACGATTTTTTAATTTTATTTGCTTTGGAGTTGTTAACGATATACGCATTCTTTATTTATTCTCTTCAATTTTTGTATGGTATGTGCAGTGTCTGTTCTGTGATTTTTTAAGCATAGTTAGTAGTGGATAAAAACCACGTAAATATAAATAAATATAAACATAAAAATAAATAAAATATTGTCATCTAAATAATTGTGTCGTTCAATTTATTGCTTTCTTTTTTTTTGTTAAAACCCGTGTCAGTTACCCGACGAATTACAACAATTTATTTGGTGTCAGGTGTGGGGTCCTGAAAAAAAAATCGATATCAGGACCTAGATACGAATCCAACGCATTGCGTGATCACATTTAAAAAAAAAAAAAAAAAATGTGGAAGAAAAACTACCGGGAATTCTTTGCGTATTATCGTTTTTTTTGGGTGCAATTACACTCACTTGGAAGCTACCTAAGGCCATCGCCGCCCGGGTCGATCATCAATCAAAGGACTAACGAAGGAAAAAAAAAAAACAAAATGAAGAACTTCACTGCAGTTTGGACAGCTATCATCATCTTTCTACTCTTAGTCTCCTTGACGACGCAACAGGGAAGGACACCGCAGAGTGAGACTTCTAGAGCGACGCATGAAGTGCTCCCGTTGAGAAATCGCCCTGGGGTCTACTTCGAGAGTGAATTCTAATTTAAGTTAATTAATGCTTATTGGAGGATATGCACGTCCATTCCTGTGGGCCACATATTTGGTCAACTCACTTATGCCAGGCGACTTTTCATCGCGTATGCGGAACTAATCGTGCGTGGTCAGCCAGACGTAATGCTAAAAACGCAAATTGTGTCATTGGGGAGAGAGTTGAGAGTTGTAGAGAGAGAGGTCCGAACATTAAAAATTGTTTTAAGAGCGAATCAAAATGCCACCCGCAGAAGTAGACGGGGCACTTTTGAATCTGTCGGATCGGCGATTAAGACCGTAATGGGGAACTTAGATTATCAAGATGCGGTATATTATGATGCAAAAATCAGAGAATTAAATCAGCAGGCGTTGAACACACTAACCCTGATACGTTTCCAAACGTCAGTTTTTAAAACGTCAATTCACTCCTCGAATGGTTCTTTGCACGTTTGGGAAGAAAATACGGCAAAAATTGAGGCAGCACTCCAACAATTATCAAATCATTGGACCTCATTAAGTTCAAGTAGGCCTTCTGCACCCATTTTTTGCTCTCGTCCACTTGGGTTAAATTTTTCCCTTTTCATATCCATAAAATTATCCTTCTTTCTCTCCCTTTTCTTTTTATCTTATGTAGTGATATGGAAATTTTCAATTTTTCATTTTTCCTATTTTGCCAGAGAATTCATGTGTTCCAGCCAATGTGTGACTTGGAATTCTCAGCTCAGACCACCACAGAGCTGAGGATTCCAAGTAACATAGTATTGTTTCTGAAATCTTTGGTTTTCGTGGGAGAGTGGCTGTAATCGCGCCCGGTCCAAATTCTGAAGCTTGAGTTGTTTTACAAAATAATTTATTCTTTTAGTAACTTAGCCTCCTATCTGCTAAAGTCGTAAAACACTCTTGCTTTGGAGTTCGGAGCGGACGCGAGCATCCATTCGACCCGAAAATTGAAAGCCATGGGTGACATTGAGTGATTTGTAGTTCCATGGTAAAAATGTAAATCGGACATTGTTTAAACTGTTAAACAATCAGAGTGTCCGATGATCCGACGGGTAGGACCGGGTTTTGGGGGTTGCGATCCGGGTGAAATGCATCGATGGCTTTCTCTGTTATCTTTGTCTCTTGGTCATCGTTGAGGATCCGAGAGGCAAGGGCCATCGATGCATCCTCGCGGGTTGTATCCCTGAAAAGAAAGCTGCCTGAGAAATAACGAGAGAGATTTTCAATAGCAATGCCTTTTCCCGGTGAGTAATTTATGCAGTGACTCACGCTCTGATTGTCCTAAGTTGTTATGATGTCAATGTCAAGTGACAGGGTTTGTTTTGTCGATTTACTGAATGGCTCTCAGGGTGCGAAGCGTTTCTGGGAACTTGAAGCGAGCATCCTGAGAGCCAGGGTATTCCACGTGGAATAGATAGCCCACAAGAATTTTGAATGTGATAAGGCCAATCATCGGGCTAACTTTGGGCCATTAGCCAATGGGCAGTCCAGAAGGTTGTTGGGGGCGTGCAATCTTTGATTCCAACGCATTTTTCAGCGATTTCACCAAGGAGGGCCCTAGGATCTTCCTTGGTGAAATCAGGATCATCAGTCTTGAGATCTCGTTGAGTAGAGTCGGACTCCGGTAGAAAGCCCGAGAGCCTTGGTGGTATATTCGTTTTTGTGGAAGTCGTTCGTGGTTTTTTTTTTTTTTTTTTTTTTTTTTTTTTTGTAATTATGTGTTAACAGTTTTTTTTGTAATTATTAACTATCCGAAATTAAAGGAAAAAATTTATTTAGTATACAAAATAAAAGGTTTTACATTTTTTTTTTGGTGAAAACCCTTGTTCCGGAAAACTATCTCAGATCACTACACTTATTTTCTCTTTTTTGTTTTCTATGCAGCAAAACAAACGGGACGCTGAGGGCCGCTCCTACCAATCGCTTCCTAGCGCCTAGGAAGCTGTTTTGGCGCGGTAGGAAGCAGAAGCGCAATCTACCAGTTGCTTTTTTGACTAGTCACTTCCCAGTTGGGACAAGTCAGCTTCCTACCGCAAAATAGCAGGGAGCCGACTGTGTTGACCCAAGTCAATTGTTTGGAACGAGTTTCGTACATCCATCTTGAATTATCGTGTCGAATGTCAATGGTGCTTTCACGTGCGTTCTCTTCGTAAATCCCCTGATTCGATTGTTTTTTTTTGTTATCCGTTGTTGTTATTTATTATTTGTTATTACGTTTTTGTTATCGTAAAGTTTTTGTTATTCTTGTTTTCTATTCGTTTTCGTGGTCGGCGTGCTGTCATCATGGCCAGCAAACCTCCACCTCGCGATCCCGGCCGTAAAGTGATCAATAAAGCTAAACAAAGTTCGGCCGAGGACCTCGTATTGCTAGCTGATATCGTTTCCCAACATGTCCGAGTGGTGGAAAACAAAGAAATGGACAAGTTCTCGCATCAGCAGAAGGACAAAAAATGGCAACAAATTACTATTGAGTTCAACTCCAACAATACCACTGCTTCGCGAACTCCAGAGCAGCTTTGGAGAAAGTGGCAAAGCCTCAAAACTCAGGCCAAAAAAGACTTCGTGAATGACGGAAAAAGTGGCAAGGAACAGGTGGTGGGCCTTGCGATGGATCAAAAGTTATGTCGCTGTCAGAAAGAATTCATGGCATGCTCGGCTACCAAAGTACTGGGGAAACAACATCGTGGGACTGTGATGATGATTGAGGTAAGATAATTCATTGACTTTTATCTCTTTATTTTCTTTAGAATGGTCTTCTTGGACCACTGTTTGAAAATCTCCCCCCCCCTGTTCTCAATCACTTGTTCCCTCATTTTTTTTTCATCCGTTACAAGTCGGCCCTTATTAAATTTTTGTTAGAATTTTACCTTTCCTCTATATATTTCCATATGCATCGTCCATCGCTCCTTTGCTGGCGACCAAAGTCCACCAGGAAACGAAATCCTCGGTGTACTTTTGAAACACTGTGCCACAACAACGTTATTTTTAAAAATCTGCCGTACCCCATGTTGTCCACTTTGGACAAAATAAACTTGTATTACGCCCTGCACAGGCAGGATGAGTTGCCGCGGAAGGACCTCCTCGCAGAATTACAGTCGCATGAGGGCTTTCCACCAGCTTTTGTAAAGGATCATGAAAGTAATTTAAATTGGGTGCTTATGACCCTTACGTACAGGTTCTCCTTCCACGAACTGACCCTGTACGCTCACCGCATTTACTGGTGTCTTCTCTCTCGGGTGTATGCTTTTTCTCAAGCCGACTATTTCACGTTTCGGAGGTACATGTGCTGGTATTGGGCTAGCTGTCACGCGAGGTTAACGCTATCTACCATTATGCGTTGCCAACGTTATGTGAATCTCGACTGTATTTATTATCACCAACGGTCCTGGCTTTCTGACACTCAGCTTAAGCGTCTGTTTTGCGCGGATTCGGTGGACGATATTCACCCGTTGGGGACCTTGATGGCAGTTCCCTCTCTCACGTGTTTTCATCACCCGAGCATACCCCCATCAGGAGACCTTAGATTGCTCCTTCCATACGCATTTAAAAAGTGGTCACATACCCTCCACCCATAGTGCTACTTAGCGATTAGTGGCCTAATTCTACAGTCACGTTCCCTGCCTCCCTTGTAAATACATTTTTTCTGCAATAGATTTACAAACTCACCTATTTTATTATTTTTTCTCTTATTTTTATGGTTTGGGTTCCGTAATTTTGTTCTTTCCCCCTTCCATTTATGTCTATCACTTCAATGTTATCCCCCACCCCTCAAGAGTCGCTGAATACTCCCAGCCCGTATTCTCTTCCTCTGTCCTCAGTGATTTTGTACTGGACATAGTATATAAGTTTGTTGCCGTGATTTTATGACCCTCTTATATAATGACCTTTAGAGACAACAGCTTTGACAGTGGTGTTTACTTATGGTTGTTTCCAAAGGCAATTAAACGTTGTTTGCTTTAAATTTTCAGTAATCTGGTTTATACTTTTGTTTCTACAGACCATGGTTCATTTTCTCATCCTTATCCATCAACTTGAAGTATGTCTGACTCTTTGCAGAAAGTAGGGTTCTGTCTTTATCTGTTAGTGAATGAACAAAATACGAGGCAGTGCTTGTCAGATCTTAAACTTGCTATTGGTGATTCACTTTGAGAATCCTTTTGTTTTTAGAAGTACGCCTCTGTATCTAAGTGGTTTCGTCGCCGACCGACTAAAGCTTTTGTTAAAACCTTGCAAAGGCTCCTTCAACAAATGACCCGACCTGATAAGGAGAGTTCAGTAGAAAGGAACATTGGATGAATAAGTAGAGCAGAGGAATCAGTCTCAAAGGCGAAGCCGAAAACCAGCCAAAAAAATAAGACAGAGGACACTATCAGTAAGTCGAAGCCAAATACCAGCCAAAAAAATGAAGCCGATGTGGTAAATGAAAAAAATTCAATTTTTTTCTTCTCTCTTTGCGCGCGAGTTCGGGGACCACCTTAATTAACTTCCTCCTCGGGCTGGACGGATAAAATATTATAATTTTTGGTTGCCAGGAACCCGGAGGCGAGTTGAGAGCTGGAAAGATGCACAAGTCGGTCGGATTTGGTGCATCTTTGCAGAAACTTCACTCGCACCCCTCGATTTTTGGTCATCAAAAATGTTTACGATTTTTTTTTGTTTCCATCTCAGGGGCTCGTCGACTCTTCTGTGTGGGAACACGAAGTTAACATTGTTAACTTTAGTGCTAACTCGTGGAGCGTCGATAGCCATTGGCGTCCTGGGGCCCGAGGTGATATAAGGGAGGGCAGCCCCCGAATTCGGCACTTCTATTTCTTATTTTCGACTGAAAGGGTGAACTCCGTGTCAACGGTTTGTCATACCAATATAGAGTCCCCACACTTTGGGTTAGGTGATTATTTTTGTAGTTTTCTATTTTTTTTTTTGTGCGTTCCAAATCTCCGTTTTCCTGAATATTTAAAGATCCATTCGTTATTTCGTTTATTTGTTTGAGTGTTTCTTTGGTTTTGCGGACAATTTATTTGTGTATTTTTATTTGTGTACTTTTATCTTCATCCGAAAACTCGGAATTTAATTTTTTTTCGAATATATACATTTTTATTCAACGTAATCTGAATTAAGTCCTTTTTCTCAAAAATCTCCAATTTTGATCAATTTTCTCAATTTTTTTGTGTATGTGTCAAAAATCCCAAAAATTACGTTAATCTATCTCGGGGTACAACACCGAAGACATTCTCAACAAGGTGAAACCACACACCAGCCAAAAAAATAAGGCGGAGTAGATTCTTAACAAGGTGAAGCCAAACACCAGCCAAAAGAATACGGCTGGAGACTCTACCAACGCGGTGAAGTCAAACACCAGCCGAAGAAAGGGAACCGTTGCTGAGGATGACACTGGCCAAAACATGTGCGTAGAGAAGCCAATCGACAAGGTAAATGGGAGTGATAGCCAATATATTATGGCAGGGGAATCTATTATCATGGTGAAGCCGAATGCTGACCAAGAAGATAGTGACGAAGATTCTAGCAACGAAACAATTACACCAAAAACTAGCACTAAACAGTCGACGGCAAAGAATGAGGAAGGGCATGGCTGTTGGCAAAAGCCATCTATAAAATGCAGCATTCATTTAGGTTCCTGTACTATTGATGAAAAAAATTGGTCCAAAATGTCGATGAATGGAAAGTTGATTCCAAAGATTTATTGTCCTTTCTTAAGACAATGCTTTTTTAATATTGAATCAGACTGTGTTCCTTATTTTGATCGTTACCTAATGGAATGGTACCTAATGAACCTTATGACCTAATGATTATCTTTTAATTGGAGTGAGTTGTTGGTGGCCGGCAGGCCACAACACAAACTTGTCCAATCGTTTCTTATTTTATTCCTATGTGCGAAAATCCGAATTGGGCAATTTCTTACCGTCACACATAGTAATTTACCTTCTCAACTAATTATCCCCTGCCTGAAATGCTGTTAAATGAAAACAATACAAAAATCCCAGGGTTCAAATCTTCAATTTTGCTCTTACTGTCACCGTGGCCCGGCGCTTTGACTAGCAAAGTGTCAACTACAAACAGCAGCATGCGGGAATATCTGATCATCGACCTCCTGACCCCTCGATGCCATGTAACTTCCCGCGTTTGAGGGCTCAATCAGCCTCCTCCAATTTTCAGCACTTATTTTCGGCGCGTTACGCTATTTTATTACATATTTCGCAATATCAGCCCATGCTGGTCAGACTAGGCGAATTTTTCTGCTCTGCAATTTCAACCACCTCATTGGCTGTCCAGTAGGCGCGTCTTTCAGAAATTGCTTCCTTTTTGCCCTTCAACCTCATATAAATACAAGTGGGTTTTCAGGATTCCTCACTATCTTTCAGCCAGTCCTCGAAGACGTTTCTTTGGTGTTCTTTGTGCTCAAACTATTTCTAGAGTCGTTCAAAGTGTTCAAGGTGTCAAAGTGTCAACCAGTACGCGCAGCAGCTGTCACCATCGGTAAGCAGGTAGTATCTTACATTCAACCATCCCCGGCAAGTCCTCTTGCTAGACGTGCCCCAGAGTTGCCTGTCCTGGGACGACCCCCCTTTCCTCCCTCCCAACTCCCCACAAGAATATCCAGTATAGTAATAAGAGTTATCGGTCGTAGTTGAGTTACCCACGGTGCCGGCGTGCGACCCCCCGATCTTGACTGACGTTCAATTATTATTTTGTGTGAATCCTCCAATACAAAATCTCAAATATCAAGGATTTCTGCTATTTTTTTTTTTTTTTTTTTTTTTTTTTTTTTAAATCAGTCATAACAACTATCAATATATAAAATTTAATCCTCAAATACAAAATCTAATCTATCAAGGATTTATGCTGTTATTACTTTATTGAATGTCGGGAGTTTAGTTCTTTCCACCTACATCTGAGAGTAGACAAATTTGTGGATATTCTTATCGAAAATATTCGATCTACAATCATTTCGTCCTCCACGAACACCAAAACAGAAACTATAACCGTCAAAGAAGAGAAATGCACAGAGGCAGACTGGAAACAAAAACCAAAAGTAGAGGAAGTGGAGGAGAAAAACATGGCAAGTAAAGAAGCTGATTTAACGTTTGACGTTGAAGACATTGAAGCAGTCGAAAACTGGCGTGGAAAAGGCTTGCAAGAAAGCACTCCACGAAAAACAAAAACAAAAAATAATCTATCATTTAATTCATATACACCTTCGCCATATCGAGTATAAACGAGTGCCCAAACGGGTTCGTAACATGTGATGGAAATAGTTCACTATTCAAGGGGTACCCTCTAAGTGATGCAGGTTCCACGTGATGGTGGCTGCTTGTTCCGTTCCTTTGTAGACCAACGGACTCGTGTGGCATCCTTGGGTCAGCCACTGACAGTATCGAGAATTCGCGCCCGCGTCGCAGACTATCTTTTGAAGAATATTGATGATCCGCTTTTGGAAAATAATGATATGGAAACAATGGATCTCGATACTACCTTTAAAGCGAAATACAGTGGTTTTCCCCTTTCGGTGCAAACGCGGCTGTTCGCTCAGTATTTGGCACTGAGTCCAACCGCCTTTAGCGGCTCAGAGACGTTTATTGCTTTTGTACAATTGTACTCTTGCACTGTACAGATTTATAACGCGGATAGTGCGGTATACTCCATAGGTGTGGGGGGGGGGGGTCAACTAAGAATTTGCTACAGACTTTGTGGTAGCATTTATAATCATTATGATAGTTGATAGTGTTGTCAACAAAAAAACAAACAAAAAGAATACTTTCTTCTACCATTAACCTTTAATAAGTGTTTATTTCTCTGATGTTCTGATTTCAGTTTCACATTTAATACGTTTTCATCATTTTCTCCTTTGTGTTCAGAGGTCAAAGAAAAAAAGAAAAACTTTTTCCACCTTTCAACATTCAAAAGAATAAAATAAATTTTTTTAGTAGTAAGTAGTAGTAGTAAAGTCCAGCCGCCTAAACCTTGCGTTCGTTGTGCTTGTATTTCAAAGCGAACGACTGGACTGAGAATACAAAACGCGAAGCCGCATCGCGCGACATGGTGCCGAAACCCAGGAAAAATTATTCTCGACGTTTTATCGTGTCGAATACGCACTGAGGCCATTGTTTACCCATACCGATGTCCTTTCCTTATCTTTGATGGATTTTGTGATTGACCTGCTGACCGTTTTCTGCCATTGCCCTTTGATGCTGCCGTCTCGCCTCTCTCCTTCAACTTGATGGATGTTGCCGTTCTCACTTTCGTTTGGATGACTCCTGTCTTTTTCTTCTCTCCAAGCGTCTGCGTCTGCATCCCTCTTCACTTTTGCACCTGCCAAAGATGCGTCTCGAATGTATTACTTCTCGATGCACTTCTACTTCGTCTTCCAGGACATGTAATCTCTCTCATTAATGATCAAAAGATTTATTATTTTTATACTCGTTTACAGACCAGCGTTGCAATCTATTTTGAATTGTCAAAAAAACTGTTAATTAATGTAATAAACCTAACCTGTGCTTCTTGAAGGCTTCGAATCATTTTGTACAAAAAAAGTAGGATCTAGCAATGTCATTTGTATTATAGTTGCCTTTACGTTGCCTTCAGTCGAGGTCCCGGATTCGAGCCTTGACAATTCTATCCCCCATTTCAATTCCTAAGTTTTTTGGAGACATTTGTCTTAAAATTGCTACCTGTTAGAATATCTTAATCTAATCTATTTTTAAATGATTCCCCACTGTATCAATCTGCCTACCTTAAACAACGTTCTACATCTGATCACTTATTTACTCTCCGTTGTATCTTGAATGAGACGTGGAACTCCGATCGTCGAACAGTTGTTCTCTCTTTAGACCTCAACAAGGCTTTTGATAGTGTGGAGCACAATGAAGTGATACAGATTTTGAGCAAACTCCCAATCCCTCAATTCCTTGTCTCTCGCAATAGTTTACTTTGTTTGCCTGGTGAAGTATGCGTCCGTTGGCTGGGTCGGTGCACTCAGTTTTTCAAAGTTTGTCGAGGAGTGAAACAAGGCTGTCCAATGTCTGGGATGCTGTTTATCTTATGTCTGGATTCTGTTATTGCAACTGCAGGGGCGAAGGTTTCAATCTTTAGGATAGATCAGATGGATCACCTTCGATTCTCCTGTATCCTAGCATATGCAGATGATTTACTGTTGATTGCAGAGACAGAAAAGGACCTTCAAAAACTACTCGAGGTCCTAATTGCAAGTTTAGAGGCTATCGGCTTGTTTCTCAACTGTACCAAAAGTGAAATTCTCATCCGTGATCTTATCACAACCACTGATACCATCTCAGCCATTCAGATAACACTAGGCCCTGTCACTTTCCGAGTTGTTACTTCTACTGTCTATTTGGGTTCAACTATCACAAGTTCTCTCAGTCGTCCTCTAACTATCCGTTCCCGAGTCAAACTTGGTTGTCGCTCCTTACATTGTTTGATGCCTTTTCTACAAGAGTACAGGTTACCTTGGTCTCTGTTGTCAATCCTATACACCAGTATCATCTGTCCGACCGACTTGTATGGCTTTAGAGTAGCAACAGTTGTTGAGTCGTGTGTATCTTCTTCGATTTCTAAAACAATGTCCAAGCAGGGTTGCATCAGGCCGAGCCTATGCAACCCTCCTCATTTAAGCACATGTGTTAAATATTCCAGCTCTCGGCTTGACCTTCAAGCCGAAAAGCCTTTGTGCATCTCTCAGATTTCTCTTTTTTCGCCCCTTCTCACTTTCCAAAAAATTCATACAAAGTCAGTCGTCGTTTTCAATCCATTACTATAGAGTGTTGTGTGCCCAACCTGATTTCATTTTGACACCTCAATCTCGGACCAATGTTGCTAGGCGCCAGCCTTGCAACCCTCTGATAATTTATTCCGACCTTGGCAACTCCACTGACAAGAATCCCGTTAGATTTGATCTAACGGGATCGCCAAGCGTCGGGGATGAACAGGTTCGGGGACGGAACATCCCCTCTCACTTGTCACTCTGATTTTCCACGTCCTGTGAGTCAGACGCACTGATTTCCCATTTTCCAGGACCAAAGTACCTACCAGATATTTGTGTCTTGTGCATTCCAATTTATCAATATAATCTCGTGTATAACCATTAACCATCTTCAAATCATTTACTTATCCCTACAAACACCAATTTGGGGCGATAACAAGAGCACGCACGGGTCCACACTCCTCCCTCTAGTTTCCTTCAAATCTACAAAATATACAGTCCACTCAATTACCAAGCAATCCGGTCTTCTTACTTATTACAAAACTATCTGGCATCCCATAATCGGCGTGTCAGAAGCAGCCAAACGCGCTGCGCTTCAGCAGTCACCAGAGCGAACCAGATCACTTTGCGACAGTTTGAACTTTGAGCGAACATCATTGAGTTTGTTACTTACAGTAAGCCGGACAGTTCCAAAGGAGACTCGACCTTCTTCGCAACTGAAGTCTCACAAGGCAACTCTCAATCGGTAGACTTCAGTATTGGGATCATATTCTTCGTCGTCCATCAGGTCATTTGCAACAACTTGCTGAGGCATTTGTGACAACAGGTATCTGGTCCCTGTTATCACTAAGAGAGGGTGTTGGATGCAGTGATTTTTTGTAAGAACGAAAAGGAAAGGAAGAAGACTGCAGGGTGCCATCTGAAACAAAACAGGCGGTCCCTGCCGTCAGAGTTTGACCACTGCGTCCGATTCCCTCCCTTGCACGATTCTTCAGTTGTATTACTACTGTCTTTGAGTTTGTGTGCCTCGGTCCAAAGATTTTATGTTTTATTCAAATAAAATGTAACCATCGTTTGTTTTGTACCAAAAAACCTATCTTATAATTTATTTCAAATTTCGCCAGGGTGATATGACACCACTGTAACATGTGTCAGCTCGATTGTATAGTATATTTAGTTCATCCGTTCATCGCGGCTTTAGCGTTCATTGCGCAGCGTTAACTTTTGGCCGTAAATCACTAGCGGCATGCGATAGATGGCGGTCACCACCGACCGTAAGCGACATTCGCTTCATTCTTAAAAAATGCGCGCTTACGCGGCTACCGCACATGCGAGAGCGAAGGCCCTCGCTGTTCCAAAATATTTTTCCAGGAATATCATTCATATCTTTACGAAACTACCCGTCAGCGTATAATTGACATATGTATAATTACTCCCCTGGAGGTGCCGTGTTGGACCTCCCGATAAATATTAGAACGCCCGGAAGTATGATCGTCCAATCAGAAAGAGACATTGCATCATACGGCGTCGCTACGGGCCGAAATCCCCGTAATCCCAGGGCCGCCACCCGCGACCCGAGGTGTGAGCAAGGGATGCACTGATGAAAGTCTCCAGTCTTGTCTTTTCTCTTGCTTTAATTGGTCTTCCCGTCTCCACGTGAGTTTTCTCCGCTTTTAAAGCTCCGCGCTAAGCCCAGTGCTCAACTTCGAGTTGCCCTTGCTTCTAAAATCGCGTGAAAAGTCCATTGGTGGCATCAGAAAGTCATGAAATGCAATAATAAACTCACAAGAGATGTTTAATGAAATCCAAGATGGCGGTAAAATATCAAGCAACCTGTATGCATGCACCACGAACATCCAAGGATAGCCAACCTCACAATATCGATTACACCCAATCACAACGTAAATAAACACAAAACCTCTGAAGCTGTGAGGTTGTCAACGTTTGCAATCTTTGGATGTTAAAGGTGCATGCATACAGATTGCTCGATATTTTACCGCCATCTTGGATTTCATTAAACGTCTCTTGTGAGTTTATTATTGCATTTCATGACTTTCGGATGCCACCAATGGACTTTTCGGGTGATTTTACATAAGATGAAACACTCTTTATCGTTGTAACGAAAGTTTGCAACAGACCCATTACGCATTGCTGCTTTGCAGAACCCGACATTTTTAATTTCCCAAAAATTACAGCCAACTACGAGGACATAAATAAAGTACCGCACAAACTGCTTGTGTACGCACCACCAGTCATCCAACGCATGGGAGGCCAAGGCATACACATCAACGTATGCTCAGAATGCAACCTTTGCAGCAACTTATGCACTTGCATTCCAGTCGAATGCTTTCCCTGCACATACAAATTTTGTGTATGCAGGCAAGCCTCCTATTGCCATGTTCCAGTCCTATTAGATGAAATTTCCTTCCTCGACCTATTTTGCACCGCCAACAAATGCAAACATCACCTAACAGAATCTCTCGAAATAAAATTGAGACAAACACCTCAGCAATAATCCTCCTGCTAATAACACGTCCCTTCCAGGACAATTTTCTTTCTTTCGTTTTTGTTTCGGAGCACCTTTCTCCGAGGGGGCTGGTGTAGCGACCATAAGTAATTAGTTATTCTTCCTCTTCAGAAACGTAACAAAAAGCAGTATCTTCTTTGTCTTCGAAACGAAAATGTGGTTCTTCCTCTCCCGGGATTTGATGACAATCAGGGTCTCAGTAGTCAGCAGTCCCAAAAACCGAACAGGTATAGACTCCTTATTATTTTTTTTTTACTTCCACCCATTGAAAATGACCTGATGCCGAGGCATTACTTTAATGTAGGTACTTACATACAGGGTGTACCAAAAATCAGAAGCCACCCCCCCCCCCCAAACTTGAGAACGGTTTAAAGTAATGAAACCAAATTTTGCATGAGGTCTTCCTTAGTCATGTTATGTTATTGGTTGGATAAGAATCCTTTCCTTCAATATAAATACATATCTGGTTCTGTTTACAAATATAATGTTCTGTAATTTTTTTACATTCTCTGTTTCAGTGCATTACTAGTTTCCTCCCCTTCACATTACTGCGTATGATCAATGAAGATGCACGAATTGTCCAGAGCTACAATTTCCCTGAGCGCGAGCAAATGAGCAAAATCAAGAAAGAAACCTCTAAGTGCGCTTAAATAAGCGAGAGAGAAAAAAAAAGAAAAGGTCCTCAATTTTTAGAAAAAGTGTGGAAAGTTCGATCAACAGCTGTGTGAAAATATGAACGCTTTGAAGATTCTGCAGCTAGGGCCTGAAACATTAATTCAGACCGCGACAGGAATTAGTGATTGCGCGAAAAAATTATAAAAAATAATTTTATTCCTGCTGCGGATGGTTTTATGTTGTTGTTTGTGCGCTTTCTGCTAATTCTGTCATCGCACCACAATTTGTGCATTTTGTTTCAATTTTTTTTCTTTCATGAAAAACAACTTTTGCGTATTGCTGTTTTTTTTCTTTCGTTTTGCTTCTTTGATGGAGCACCGCACCCCGACCCGGAATGTTTATTTGTTTTCTCAGCCACTAAATTATTTTCTCTCCTCTTTGTGTGTGTTTCCATTCAGACAACAAAGTACCGAGTGTTAAAATTGTTTTAGAAAGAAAAAAAAAATGATTTTTATGATAATTATTGTGGGATTGAATGCAGTTTAGTATAGTTTGTTTCAGTGCCACAATTTGGATTAAAGTTGACCTTCCAAACCGGAGAACGCCGACCATCTTACCACCTTTCCCAGGACTTTCACTGCTCCAGTCCTTCCGAACGGAAAAATTGAGAGTGTAACATTGAAGATTTATAGCATCTCATCTTTCTATAATTTTTTTTCTTTTTCAGTCTTACAACTTTTCTTCCCCTATCATTCTCTTGCCTTGTATCTATTTGTGGACCACGCCTGAGTTAACTCGGGCTGGGCCCTCTTTTTGTATTTCGCACTCTAACACACATTAGGCTGAACCCCCGCATAGGCAACCAAGTACTCCATCTATTCGGGAGAGTATGAACTACAGCTTCTGCTAACCTTCGATAGAGTGCACACGAGTTGGTGTAAATCAACAAATAAGACGAGTGAATGGCGAAATTAGAAGACTTAAAGAGCAGTATCCATATGTTCATCTCCTTGAGTTAGATAGGATGTATAGGCATGAACATACTCAACATGGTCAACACCTAAATAAGCAAGGCAAGAAAAGAGTCGCCAGCATTATCAATGATATTATTCTGTATTTAAACTGTTGATCACTGACAACACTGCATTGCAAATGGTGGATCTCGGTAAAGAAAAATTAGTATCGATTCTTAGTATTAATATTAGAACTCTATGCAACAAGAATCATCTCTTCAAGCTAGAACTCAGTAAATATAAAAATTCATTAGACTTTGTTCACATCACGGAATCTTGGTGTTCAGGAAATTCGGTAATCCCTCTTGATGAGTACGAAAGTGCCGCTTTTTTCAACAGATCTAAGAAAAATGGTGGGGGCTCTGTAATTTTCTCAAAGCAGAATAACTTATATAATCATTGTCAAGCATTAACTTCACTTGCGACTGAGTCAATATTTGAAATCAGTGCAACTGCTATTAGTCAAATAAGAAACTTTAGTTTGACTAAACCTATCTATTTGGTGGCCATTTACAGACCACCAGGTGATGGTAATTTATTTACTTCTTTTCTTGACAAGATGGAATCGCTCTTGACTTGGCTGCACAGCAAAAACCATCTCTACTTTATATCAGGGGATTTCAACATAGGTTTTCTTAATTCCTGTTGTGGCAAGACTACTTCTTTTCTAAATCTGCTTGATAGTTTTAAGGCCTTTCCTGTTTTTAATCATGTACCCCCTCTAGGATAACTAAGTCCTCCTCTACGTTGATTGATAACTGTATAACAAATGTCCCAGTAAAGTTCACTGAATCCTATGATCTTTACTACGCAGTAATAAAAAAGATAGCAACCTTGGTTTTTCCTCATGCAAGTGTGTAGTAAAAAAACTTCTTTTGCCTCGTTATTTTTCATGAAGTTTTTCTTGTTTCCGCCTTTCTTTGGCAGATTTTAGCGCTGTTTCATAATCCAATGTTTCGCCAAGGACTCAAAATTGAATAAATAAACACACATACATCTAAAATGTATTGATAAAGCTGGATTTAAGAGGCCTTGAACGCAAAATTTTTAATTTTTCCCTAAATTTTCCAACAAATTTAAGTTACAACAATTTTTAAAATTTTTCCAAATGAGGCACCTCTTAAAATGGATGCAGTGTTATATTCAAGTGCTCCTGAGAATAACATGTTGACAATTTGAAAGCATTTGGACCCATAGGTAGCTTAAAAGGTAAAAAAAAAAAATAAAAGGAGTTGAAACTGCACTTTTTCGAAAAATAAACTTGGTCATGCGGGTGCATGCAGCCTGAGAGAAAAACTTGGTTTGTAAGGGGTTAAACAGCTTTCTAACCTCTTTTAGCCTTCTTGACAAGTAAAGGGCCCAAGTTACAATTGTCCTTTTGACCTGGCAATCCTTTAGCTATATTTCGTCTGAATGAATCAAACAATTCAAGTAGTATAGGAGTGCGTCCACCCCACTCAACCCATCTCTCAAATTTATCCAAAATTAATATGAATTTAACCGAAAAAACCAAAGCCAAAATTTCTTGAAAAATAAATCTTCAAATAAACCATTAGTTTTCTATTTTTATTAGCCTTTTTAAACTATTTTTTCAGTGTTTTTTTCACTGTGCACATGCGTGCAGCCAAGATATAAATTTTTAAAATTAAGATTTTCTCATTTTTTTCACATTTTTAAGGCCCGGATTAAACACTTTTCCAAAAATTCAATAATCAAGAATCAAGTGTTCAAGCATTACAGAATAGTTAGAAAATTTAAATAGTTAAAATTGAATTTTTTATTTTGGAACAAAAGTTAGAAAATTTAAATAATTTTGGAACAAAAGGGGTTCCTGGAGCTCTCACAGTTAACCTCCCAACCCATATTTATTTTATTTACAGGAACCCCTGAGTTGAGAGGTTAAATGTGAGAGCTTTTTTTTTTTTTATCTTCTCTAACTCAGGAGATCTCTACCGTTACTCACTGTTTTGAAATAGCCGCCATTTTAACACGCAGTTTTTAGGCTTTAAGCTAATCAATTTTGTGTGAGTAAGGGTCTGAGTTAGAGAAGAGCACTCCAATCCTTAACACGATAATATGTACTGCTGGCCAACACAATACAAATTAACATGTCAAGCCCGGGAATCGAACCCAGGACCCAAGCACAATTGAGGCGGTGGCTGCAAAAACAGCACATACCGAAAAACCTGATTTCCAGAAAACGCATTTAAAGTTTTCATTTGCTAATAACGCGTTGATATGATTCGGAAATGAGTACAATTTTTCTTAGTTTTGAAGAGAATCCAAGGACAAATTTAAAAAAAAAATTAGTTTGAGTTCATTCGCGGCCAATTTAAAAAAGTGAGTTATGTGCGGTTTTTGCACCCAACAATTAAATTAACGCAAATTTAAAAGGATTTGACAGTTAAATGAGAGAATAATAATTTTTTTGCCATAATTCATTGAAACATAGAAATTTAAAGTAAAGTAACAACGCAAACTGAAACAAAAAAGTAAAAACTAAATAATATATCAGCTATATTTGGCTCGCAATTAAATGTAAAGGAAAATGACCTCTCAAAGTACATGAGCATAGCCAGCAATTTGGCAACCATGAATTCTTCCCATTTGAACGCATGAGAAACAATTGACTCTTGAGGAGACCATGGCTCTTTTACTAATCGATTGTTTCTCATGCATTCAAATGGGAATAGTACACAGTTACACACAATTATACGTATTGTGCATGTACTCGCAAGTGCTGTTTTTGCACCCATCGACGCGATACCTCCGCGTAGAATCATCGTCACGTCGCCAAATTCACAGGGGTGATACTTCTTGAGTATAATTTTCAATTGCGCTGTTGGGCGCAAACGCGCATGGGCTGTTAATGCAGGGGCCGGCCGCCTCAATTAATAAAGCACGCTTTACCAACTGAGCTAACCGGTTGATATTGATAAGGGAACAAATTATCGTTTATATGTCAACTCTCGCTAAAAATGTAAAATTCTCCACGGTCTGCTTCTTCTTCTTCTTTTTTATGCAAAGATTATAGGACATAAGCTGTGCAATTTCCTGTAAGACCCAAGAGTAAAATGATAAGTCCTTGTCTATCATGCAGGCTGACGCATCCTAATCAGTGCTCACCGAGATGAGATCCGTTCACGGATTCAGTTCATTAGATAAGATTCGTTCATTAATTTCATTTTAACTGTATGAATAATTATTGAGTTACAGGTCTCGTTTTTAAAAGAAAACCAATAGTGACGTCGGTAGTATAGGCACCCGTTGAGGACACTCCTGCCAATTTTCAAATTTGTCCAAAAATATACAACTATTTGATCAAAAACTTTGGCTTATTTCAAGTAGTTTTCAGCAGGGCTTCGGACCCGAGCATTTGAACAACGGGTCCGGGTCCGGGTCCAAGAGAAAATGAATCCGCAGGGTCCGGGTTCGGGTCCGGTCCAAAAAGAAGCGAGTCGTCAGGGTCCGGGTCCAGGTCCGGGTCCACTAAAATTTGTTGGACCCGGTCCAGGGTCCGGAACCGGTTCTGGACCGGTTCTTGAAGGGTCCAAGTAATTAGTCGATAGATTTGGGCTTATTCATAGTTGAACTTTTTTATGCAGAAAGGGGCACATTTTTCTGTTTACGCGCAAAAGGGAACTACTGAACAAGACAAGAAACTCATAGCAGTTGGTTACCTTCTTCATAAAGTCATCCAAACAATGATAGCTGGTAAATAGCAAAGGACAGAGCTAATTAAACGATAAAATAGCAACGGATTTTGTTTCCTTTTCTTCCTTTTTTTTCTTTCCTTTTCATTTCTTTTCCTCTCTTATTTCTGGCTTTCTTTTTTCCTCTTTTTTTCTCTTTATCCTTCTTTTTTACCTCTAATTTATCCTTTTTTCATATACACACTGGACCCGCTGAGGACCGGTCCTGGCGGGTTCTGAATGAACCCGTCCGAAGGGTCCGGGTCCGGTTCAGGGTCCAGAAGTGAAGACATTTTCGGTCCGGGTCCAGAAGAGAAAAAAAATTCGGTCCGGATCCGGGTCCAGGTCCAAGCAAAAAAAGGGGTCCGGACCGGTTCCGGGCCCAGGACCGGTCCAGGGTCCAAAGCCCTGGTTTTCAGTATTTATTTATGATGCACTCAAGCGTGCAGATGAGGATACCTCTAAAATATCAGGAAAATTTGATCAAAAATTCCAGGAAACCATGTTACAAAGAATTTAGAAGACGATGTTGTAATGTTTTACTTGTAGAGAATTTAAAAACCAAAAGAATAATAGTTTTGGAATAGACGACAAGGTTTCCCGATGACTCTCAGAGTTAACACCCCAACTAAAGAATGAATAACACTGTAACAAAAATGTAAAGAATGATGAAAATCAAAAAAAATTGGTAAAAAAAATACTCAACTTTTAAACTTTGAAACTTTCCAAAATATCACTTGGGTGTGAATGAAAGTTATTACTCAACATCTCTTCCCGCTGGACGTAGGTATTGTAGTGCAAAAGCAAAAACAGGTTTTAAATAAGTTCATGCATATTTAATTAGAAATTAATTAAATGTGCATGAACTTATTTAAAACCTGTTTTTGCTTTTGCACTACAATACCTACGTCCAGCGGGAAGCTGGACGTAGGTATTGTAGTGCAAAAGCAAAAAAAAAAAAAAAAAAAAAATAGATTAAAAAAAAATAATTAGAAATTGGGGGACACTGTAGGAGCCTCCCCGAAGATTGCGTCCAACACTCGGACTATCAAAGAACGACTTGAACGAAGCAATCGGGCGTCCCCTGGGCAACGACATAGTCGGCTGATCCTGCAACCACCGGTACACCAAAACAAAGATGCCAAACAAACGCTCTGAGGAGCTTCCAAAACGGCCTTTATCAAGGCCACACCTAGTCACAACTTTGTGCAATATCGAAGGCCTATCTGTAAATAAGCAAATTTTATTGTCTGACTTGTGCAAACGCACCAATTGTGATATTTTAGTGTTGCAAGAAACACATAGAGGGCCAGCTAGTCATAGGCCAAAGATTCAAGGAATGCAACTCGTCATAGAAAGGCCGCATGAAAAGTATGGAAGTGCAATATTCGTAAAACCAGATGTCGATGTACGCTCCTGCGCTATGACCTGTGATAGTGATATTGAAATTCTGACAGTAGAACTACGTTCATGTACGGTTACATCTGTGTATAAACCACCGAACATCCCGTTCAACTTCCACGAACCGGATAATTTTCATGCACAAGGTATTTAAGTCGTCTTGGGGGATTTCAACTGCCACAGCACAGCATGGGGCTATAACGAAACGAACGACGATGGAGGGAAGCTGGAGATATGGGTAGATCAAGCCAACCTTAAGCTAATACATGATCCGAAACTGCCAGCATCATTCAACAGTGGAAGATGGAGATGAGGCTACAATCCAGATAACATCTTTGTATCCGAAAGGGTTGCTCACCAAACCATGAAACAAGTTGAGGATCCTATCCCAAAATCACAACACCGAGCTATAACCTGCCATATTAGGGCAGCAGTCAATCCGGAAACAGTTCCGTTCAAAAGGCGTTTCAACTTCAAGAAAGCTAACTGGGACCTTTTTACAAAGGACCTAGAGAAGGAAATCTCCACAATAAAACCCGAAACTCAGGCATATGAAACATTTACAGACCTGGTGCGTAATATCTCACGACGACACATACCGAGAGGATGTCGCACTCAGTATGTGTCTGGTTTGAATGACACCTCAAAAGAAGCAATGGCTAAATATGAAAATTTGTATGACCAAGACCCATTCTCTGAAGAAACCATCCAGGCCGGTAAAGATCTAATGTCTTCCATCTCAGAGGCAAGAAAAGAGAAGTGGTGCAGCCTGCTAAAAGACACAGATATGAAGCACAGTAGTAGAAAAGCGTGGAAACTTGTTAAGAGCTTAAGCGGAGATCCTACAAGCCACCAACACCAACACGGGAACGTCACACCCAACCACATAGCTCACCAACTGCTACTAAATGGGAAAACTTGGAGAAAGGCCAGGGATTGTAAAATCAAAAGAAAAATGGACGATGAGAATAGTTTTCTGTCCCGTCCGTTCACTGCCCAAGAACTTCAAGATGCAATAGACGTTATGAAAGATAATAAGGCAGCCGGACTTGATGATATCAGATCCGAGCAAATCAAACGCTTTGGGCCTAAAACAAAGACATGGATCCTCGAATTAATGAACAGTTGCGTCAAAAATATTGAAAATGTAAGACAAGTACGTTCATAAACAACCGCAGTAAGGTAAAATTATCAAAATGTGCAACTTTGAAAAGTAACACATAGTACTGTATTCTCTGGGTAGGAAAAAATGCACGTTTCATGGATACAAAAAACTGAATAACTTCTTGAAAATTTATTAAATAGAAATTGTTACTATTTTGACTTATCATAAATAACTATACCTTTGAGTTAATTTAGTTTACTTTTAAATATTGAAAATCACTATAAACTTATTTCAAAAAGTATATATATTTTTTATAGTAGAAAAATTAAATAGGAATACACTGTCGTGGCACCTACACAGTGTTGTAAAATTAACATAAATATTAAAATGAAAAAAATATATATCGTGAATAGCCTGATAAATTTATTTGCAGAAAAAATCGCGAGGTGTTTGTCTGCACAATCATTTTTGAACTTTTAAGAGTGATTATGAACTCGTGAATTTCTCCCTTGTAATTTTAACCAACCCTTTTAACAACATTGTGGTGCTAGAAATTCAAACTTGGAATATTGTTTTAACTTGCGTTAAGCTTAACTTAACGTATAAATGCATGAATGAAAGAAAGAAATATATAAATAAACAAATACATAAAAATAAGTTCTTATATTTATACTTACGTCCAATTCCGGGGGAGACGAGAATGCCGCAACGAGACCTACGCAAGATGCAGCAAAAGCAAGAACTTTAAAGATCGCCATGTTTGTGAATACTGACCATACGGTCAAAAACATCGCACTGTACTTCAGCCTTATTCAGGATTTGATAATTCATTCTAATCTGAAGCTCGAGGGAAATTTCTCTGGATGTTAAATGTGATAGCATACTGTATTACGCACGAAACATTTATGACTCGTGCATTCGTCTTTTTGATGAGCTGCTACTCTTATCAATCAAAAGAAACTTATTATTCACTTTTTTATCTCTGCTACGATGTTTTAAGCATGATTCAGATGTACAGTATTAAGATCATTGAAAGAACTTTTCGTACTTTTTATTGAATTCTGCGAAATGCTTTACTCTGCTGGAACCTCCTTGATTACCGGTGTCTACAGGCTGAATTGCAGAATTTTGTGCAAAATGAATATTTTTCACATCATTCTTAGATGGACTTTGTTTTTCACATGATTTATGAGGAACTTTATTCGCATTATGAGTAGAACTAGACTGTTTGGGTGGTACATATTTAAACGTGTATTGACCTAGACAATTTCTAGGCATTTCATGATTGATGATGACCCTATTATTGTACGGTATATTATGCTGTTTTAAATACTTCAGAATAGTTTTTTCAGTTATTTTATATTTCAAAGAAAAACTTCTAACACTATTTTTCTTGAAGTCGTATTCTTGTAATATCTTAATCAACTCGTCAGGACTCATTTATTTATAAAAAAATTTAGTTTACCTTACTGTACCATACTCCCATACGATATTACCTTATTACGGTACCATATTACCTTACCTTACATCACCTTACAGTACCTTACTTTACAATACAATACAATATAAAAACATAAAATTTTAGTGTAATAAATGGAAAGTCAAATAAAAAGATACATGCCTTCTAAAGGTGAACTAGAAGGTTTAGATAGGATAATTTCAAAGAATAAAGAATTGGAAGAATTGATAAAGGACAAGGAATGTAATTTAGAGAGAATAATTCAAGCCATAGATGGTTTAAAAAATATCAACAATAATATGAAGACTATCATGAAACAGTTCTTTATAGCTCTACAACAAACAAGTATGACTTCTGATAATTACAAGTATGCAAATTTTAAAAATCAGGAGTTCATTGTAACTCTACTAGAGAGAGAGGAGAAATATAAGAAAATCATAAAATCTCAAGCTGAAAAACATAATGATAATTCAGGTATTGATGAATTAAATAATGTATTCTCAACCATCATAGTAGATTCTAAGGATAAAAAATTATCAAAGTACATGAAAAAATCCTTGAAAGATATTAAATTTCATGATGACTTCAAACCAGTGTTTACAGAGCTAGAAACTAAGGAATTAACCCGCGATGAATTGAAGAAAATGAAATCAGATCCTAAAAAAGGACCTAGATTTAATAATATTCATAAAATAACCACTGTAAATGTTCCTAGTATAAATAATGATGCAACTATTATCCACCAAAGTTGAGTTTGTTCACCTATTTTGTGACGATTTCAGACCTATTTTCTTTTTAATAAATTTCTTCTTAAAAATTTGTAAAATTTCTTAAAAACACTGTTAAGACAGGTGATATGCTTGGTGAATGGACGGATGAGCTAAAGAAAGATGAACATATAAAACAGTGGGCGTCGACAGGTCCAAAGAGTTACTACTATGAAACCAATTTAGGAAAAAGCGTAACTAAAATAAAAGGTTTCACATTAAATTATCAAAATTTAGAAAAATTGAATGGTAACACAACGATGAAGCTAATAAAAGAGGGTGTATCCGAACTGAGGCAGAGTTCAGTAGCTCTGACTTATAATAAAATAACAAGAGAAACAAAAACCAAAAATTTAGTGAATAAATTAGAGACTAAAAAATTTAAGTTTGATTATGATAAAAGAGTAATCTTGCCTAATTACGATACTGTCCCATACGGTTATTGAACATAAATATAAGTAGTATAAACTCGGTTGCATTATAATGAATATTTTTAATAATGAATATAAGTGATCTCAACATCAAATTCTAAATCATGTTGAGGAATTTTAAGATTTTTTACTTCTTTTTCAATAATTCTAGATAAAACACTCAAATGAGCGATAATATTAATCATAAGTTTGCTATATTTTATTCTTTTAGATTCAGGTAAATGTTGAATTTTATCAGAGATCGGATCCATTAGAGTTTCATATTTCGACCTTGTTAGCTCAACAGGGTTTTTGAAGTACGGTATAATGTTTTCAGAATTAAAATTTATCGTCACCAACACATGAATCTTTGAATACATCCATTTATGTACAGTAAAATTTATAAAACTTTCGAGTTTTTTATTTATTGAATTTTTGGTGAAAAAAAGGTAATTAGTCAGTTTTGGAAAAGTGGTTAATCCGGGCCTTGAAAATGTGAAAAAAATGAGAAAATCTTAACTTTAAAAATTTATTTCTTGGCTGCACGCATGTGCGCAGTGAAAAAAACACTGAAAAAACAGTTAAAAAAGGTTAATAATGATAGAAAACTAATGGTTTATTTGAAGATTTATTTTTCAAGAAATTTTGGCTTTGGTTTTTTCGGTTAAATTCATATTAATTTTGGATAAATTTGAGAGATGAGTTGAGTGGGGTGGACGTACTCCTATACTACTAATTCAGCACCAGCACTTTTCTTTTCTTTGTAGATGTTGGTCTAATTACAGTCGGGGACAGAAAGAATGTGTGGCGTCTCCTTGAAGTAGACCACCTGCAGGACTTATCTCAACGAATTTAAAGTATTGCAGGAGGCCTACCTTCCAAAATTGAAGGAGTCATCTGACATTCTTTTTGTCCCTTACTGTACATGAGAATCAAAGACTTTTTTTTTTTTTATCACAAATTGAAACTAAAAGGCCTTTCCTGTGATAAGCCAACTGAGCAATTCATTTGCTCTAAAGTTGGGAGAGACAAATAATTCATTGAGTCAAAGAAGTTTAGATGAAAATCACCTACAACCGCTGAAAGTTCTTTTTCAGGGCATGAAACCAGTCATTCATAATAGCAGTTTAAGGTACTGCTTGGCTCTTTACTCCATCATTCTCGGCTTTCCAACCCAGAATGCACTATTGAAAAAAGATTCTTCATGAATTTCCATCCTCTGTGGTTTGAGTCGTAGAAACTCTGAAAACAGCATTAAGATAGTGAAACATTAGCACTGGAACATGGTTCGGTTTCCCACAAAAATAAACAATAAAACTACTTTGACACTGGTGTTGATTTAGCACCAAGGGATGGTTCAAGCAAACAAACAGACATTCCTTTCGCTTATGGGATAAGCAAGACTGAGCACTGAGTTGGCTTCTGTTGCCACATTAACCCTTTAAAGACCAGGTTAGTTCACAAGAACGCCTCTTTTCCGTTTATACAGGGGAGGTTGTTAACTGTTCGTACTCAGGGGAGTTGGAATAGCCTATACGAAGAATTGAAGGCACCCGACGAGATCTCATCTTGTAATACTACATTGAGAATCGTATTTCTTTGGAATCATGATACTGGAACAATGTGAAATAGACTAAAAGAGAAAAACGAGTATTCTCTGGCTTGGCCCATAAGGGGTTAAGATGATTCCAGGGCCGATTAGTCCAAACCGTGAACACTACGTCAAGCTGATCATAGAGCCGATAGTTTTTGGCTAAAATTGATGAATTTACACAAAAAGTACACATTTGTGGAACGTCAGCAACTGCAAGCATATTTCAGGACCATACTCTAAAATTTTCAAGCTAAAATACTCAAAAATAAAGCCGGAAATTATGAAAAACAAAAATTCCTATAAGCCTCAATGAGTGCGTGCAAGTGAGGCAGAGAGACAAAGTATCATTCGTACTCACTAAGCTTATGACAAAATGAATTTCATAATTTACAGCTATAATTCTCAACCAATTATTCTCATTAAGGGCTCAACAAAATTACGTAAGTTCTTGAATTTTACACTTTTCTTTTGTTTACAATTTAAAATGCCAAAAATCCGACTTTTCCCAAAAAAGACTGGTGGCACTATGAATCCGATTGAAATCTGGAAAAGTTACGAGTGGAATCACCAAAATAATGTTTTCTGAAAGTCAATTTTCAAGTAATAAAGGTCTCACTGAAAATACTGTTTCTAGATATTTTTAAGCAGGGGTGCAAAAAATGCCTTATCTAGCAATGGGGCTATTGCACACTTTTGCTATAATCGATTTAATAGTCGATTAAGGCGTAAAAACCTCAAAAAATAACGATGGCAGCACTAAAAACTTCCAAAATCCACTCCTAAACTCAATAAACGCAGTTATTTGCGCGAGCGTAATGGTGGCCGAAGGCACTAACAACGGGAGATTCCTATCTAAATTTCGTCACTCTTTCTATGTTGACAAGGATGATTCACAGAGTAATTATTAGTCATCAGAGTGATGATCCACATCCGATGAATGGTGCCGAAACACCTAGTGACACCGGTGTCAAATGAAAGTAGTTTCTTATTGGTCACTTCTTGATGGAGTTTCAGAATTGTTAGATGGGAATCTCCCATTGTTAGGGCCTTCGGCCACCATTACGCTCCCGCAAATAACTGCGTTTATTGAGTTTAGGAGTGGATTTCGGAAGTTTTTAGTGCCGCCATCGTTATTTTTTGAGGTTTTTACGCCATAATCGACTATTAAATCGCTTATAGCAAAAGTGTGCAATAGCCCCATTCAGAGATCCTAAGAAAGGAAGGCAAAATGCCTGACTAAAAACAATCTCAGGAACACAGCCATAAAATTTCAAAAATATTGGTCAGTTTAAATGGGCAAAATTAACTAAAAAAAGAAGGGGGGGGGAGGGTCAGCACCTCCAATTTATGAGAGGAAATTTGTTGACATTCCTGTGATCACAGATCACAACTCCTTGATACTCTGCTCTCCGTTGAGAAAGGAACAGAGGAAATCCAGAACAGGAAAGAAAAAGGGAAAGAGAAGGAATGAGTGCCTTGAAAAATGGAGCTGTTGCAAACTTTTGCTACCGGCTTATTAATAGTAGACTGAAGGGTAAAACCCTGTAAAAATGACGATAAGCACACTACAAAGTCAAGAAATCCATTCTCAAACTCTTAAATTCTTTCAAATGCGACATCATAACGGCAGTGATTACCGCCTAAACTTCATGACAATTGTACGCTTCTCCTTCTAGAGTGGTGTCGCAAGAACATCTCGTGAGGATGGAGCTGATTGAGATGGAGAAACCCAATGTAATCGGCAGCAACGCCATTATGATATCGCTTTTGAAAGCACTTTCTGAGTTTGGGAGTGGATTTCGTGATTTCTTAGTGCACTTATCGACATTTTATTGGGGTTTACCCTTTCATCAACTATTAACCCTTTAAAACCCTTTGAGGGGCAGTGGCTAGTGCCACTAGCCACCTTTTATTTATTTTTTCCTGAGCTTATGAGACAGTGGCTATTGTAACTAGCCACTTTTTTTGGTTGGTAAGATGTTCTAAAATGGAGAAAAAATATTTTCCACATGGTAGCACAGCGGTAAACATTATTTTTAGACCAGGTAAATGTTGACATTTTGAGATTTTCCCTCCAGGACAGACCGGCTCCCGCTAATGTAGTAATATTTTTTTTTTTTCTGGAAGGTATAGGCAAATTTTTGAGGCAGATTATGAATTTTGAAAGTATTTTGAACATTTTGAAGTATTAGTGAGTAAAATTTGCTGATTTTGTAATATAATTACAAGCGTTAGAATAAGGTGGCTAGTACCATTAGCCACTGCCCCTGAAGGGGTCAAACAGTGATGCATTGTCTATTTCCAAGTTTTTCGCCTTTTAGAGGAATTTTAGGGCTCAGATAAGACGTTCAGAGGCTTATTATAACTTGAACTACTTATTCACATTCTAAATTCTTGCATTCAGCCAATAATAGGCCTCGGAGATTCATTGAAGCAACATCGTCGTTTACAGCATTGTTTACAGCGTTTTGCTGTTTTACAGCATATTTTGGATTTTTTTCGGTACTTTCATGATGAATGTAATGTTTTTATTCTATTTACATTATCTTTATAGTCTAGAAAACAACTTGAAAATAGAAAAAAGTCACATCTTCTGTTGCAACATAGCCAATAATCACTTTTTAGCGCAACTTGAAGCAAAAATGTTGCTCTGCCACACATTAAATTCGGATTAACTTCGAAAGTTACAATTTTTTGGGGTAAACTTTACTGGGCAATTTTGTTCTCTATGGTGTAAATAACAATTTTATGATTTTTTGAGATTTTTTGGTGCTTCTTAAGGTGTCTAAAAAGTTAATTTTAGTCGATCATAGGTCAAAAAGTGCCATTTACGCGTTATTTTCAAGACTAAACCATGCTCAAATAAGTTTCCTGACTGTTATTACAATTTTTTCGTACAAATAATTGTTTGTTTGATTGATTCTGACTTATAGTTGTCATTGTTTGGCCCTTTAAAATTAATTTAAACCTGATTTTCGAAAAAATATGGTGAACAAATTTTCTAGCCCTTTGTGGGGCAGTGGATAGTTACACTAGCCACCTGTTTTCTTCTATACTAGTATATGGAATTGTATGAAAATTTTTTTGGGGTCTATTTTTACCCTATGGAACCTAGAAATGCAAAAAAATTTGGGAAAAAATTATTTTCCTTAATTTGCCCCTCAAAGGGTTAAGGGCCAAGCCCAAGTATACTCGGTTTTCTTCTCTAGTCTACTTCACATTGTTTCAATCTTCATTCCGGATAAACGCGACTATTGATATGAAAATATATACAAGATCAGATGTCTTCGGATGCCTTCAATGTATCATATAGGCAATTTCAACTCCCCCGAGTACGAACAGTTAACTACCTTCCCTTTATAAACGAAAGTGTGGCGTCCTTTTGAAATAACCTGGCCCTTAGAGGGTTAATAAGCCAATAGCAAAAGTTTGCAACAGCTCCATTGAATGTATGCTAGCAATGGAGTACCCAATAGAGGCAGAGACCATTTCTGGAAAAAGACCCCATAAAACGAAGGGTATGCTCTTGCTGAAAAATCAACATAGCAATTGAATAGACTTTGTTTGAAAGGAGCACTTTTTGTTTATGAGCCTTTTTTCGTATCAACTGCAATGCCAAAATATTGTAGTTTCGAGAAGATTTTCAGGGGAGGAGAGGGACGGACAGTAAGGCCAAAAATGTAGGCCGAGCCTTCAATAAAAAGGTCACAAGGAGTGGGGCAAGAGGATCAAGAAGAGTAAAGATAATATTATACAGTCGCCCTTCGTTAATTCGAACCTCTTTAATTTGAAGGAAAGGCCAGTTCCCTTGGGAATCTCTCTATAATTCGAAAAAAATCAATGTATTTTATTCCTTTCGTTAATTTGAAATTATGGAGGTAGTTTTGCTCCTCCATAATTCGAAATTGAGCAAAAAGTTCCTTCTGCAAATCGAATAGTTGGAAGTAAATATGACTGCCCCTCTATAATTCGAAAAACGACAATTCATTCCCTCTATAATTCGAAGGCATTTGATTGCAGTTGGTCCAAATATTTGGGCGTTTTGTTTCCAAGCTATGTTATGGATGTCAACAGATAAACAAACCCTTTATCGGGTGACAACAGGTTAACAAGTCCTGAGAAATTTGTATTCAATAGAGAACCTGGTGTGATTAGTGCCGTTCTGATCATAAAAAAATGTCTCCTTATTATTCAACTCCCTCTGTACTTTGAAGAAACTCATTAATTTCCCTCCACGATTCGAACCTCTTTAAATCGAAATTTTTCCATATGTCCTCTCTTTAATTCGAACTTTCGTTAATTCAAAACCTCAATAATTCGAACAAATCCCTCATTCCCTTGAATTTCGAATTATCGAGGGGCGACTGTAACAGAACACTTGTCAGAACTTTTGTTCAAAGAATTGTTCAAAAAACTAGAAAAAAATAAAATTAGAAGTGTAAACAAATGAAGTATAAAAAACAAAACAAAAAAACTACAGGTCACAACTTACATTTCATTTAATAACTCTCCTTGAATGTATGGTATATCCTCTCGGAGCAGCTTAGTAGTGATTCGAAATTCTATGGTATCGCCAATCATTAATTGGGAACCAACCCACTTTTCGAACTCAAGCTCATAAGGCCGAAGCACAGAGACATGAAAAATGTTGTGGACCAGGCAAGTAACATGCTTTTCTTCAATGTGTGAGACCATGCCTGTAGAAACAAAAACAAGGACAATAAAACCAATCTTATAAAAATTTGAAGGAAACAGATCCAACGAAGACACTCTGAACCCTTAAATGGAAAAAAGGCACAACCGAGTTAATTTTTCAACAGAAACCAAAAACTGTCTGGAACTCATAGCATACAATTCTGAAAAAACTAATTATGATGTCCCAACAGAGTTGTCAAACGGGTTGCAAAAAGGTTTTTCTTAAAAACTTTAACTGCGTCCAGGAAAAAAATTTGTTTAGACTGTCACACGAGCCCATCTTCAAATTAAGTTTGTTACAGGGCGCTATTTTGTATATTTTTTGTATCACTAACACTATGTCAGTGAAAATACTATCCGAATAAAATTTTCAAAATAAACAACGCACAGTTCCAAACTCAGTTAGACGCATTATGGAAGTCACCAAAACGAGTGAGGTTAACCCCGCATCTTTTAAAGCCGTACCGCATCGATCATCGCCGCCATTTTCGATAAAATGCAATCAAACACAGAAAGGAAGAAGAAAGAAACCATTCTAACCAGAGTTCACAAGCTTGGGTGTTTCTACACTAACTCTGGTTATGGAAACCAAACTGAGATGACACTTTCTCACATAAACTAGACTAATATGTTTTTATTGACTAATATGATCTTTTCATCTTCCGGTGGAATCATCATACAGGAAAATTTGAAAATTTTGAGTTGGGTGGCGACCCCCCCCCCCCCCCCCCAAGAAATTTGGGATAAGCCAAAAAATAGATCACATTGATTTAGGGGGCTCCTGAAAGTTTCATTTTTATAGGTGAAACTGATCAAGAGTTATAGCCCTGGGGAAGACTTTCGGACAGCCGGGCTGTATATTATTGCTGACTAATATAACCTTTTCGTCCTCGGGTGGAATCAGAGACAAATAGAGACCCAGCACAAAGCTTGCGACAGATGTCCACTTTTCTGACTCAATTTTGGTAGGAACAGCCAACATTCGCCTATTGTTGACTGATGAGCACGTGGTTCGCATTCACCAAGCAAAACCTATTTCTATTTCCGGGACCGCGGACCAATCACAGCCTTTTGTTGAGCTCACCGTCCATCATGAGGCGAAGGTTGATCGTTGAGGCCGATTAGTCCCGACAATAGTGGTTCACAAAAAGTGGACACCGCGCGCAACCACGGGAAGAATAGGGAGTGCATGGTCTCTACTTGTCTCTGGGTGGAATCATCTTTAAACAGGAATTCTTCAGAAGTTCCTTAATATGATAGCACTGCCTTGATCCAATTCTACAATGAAAAATAAAAATAAAAAGGGAGAAAATGCAAAAACTTACCCTCTAAAATGCTGCCTACAGTGAATGGTAGGTAGTAGATGTCGAAAGTAACTTTTACAGCAATCTTACTGTCATATAGAGTTTTGTCTTGTCCAAAAACTGGCTCTAGTATTTTGACATATTTGTGATCTAAAATGAGACCATCTAATCTGAAAAATGAAAAGAGAGAAACAAAATGATAAAATACTACCACAGAAAGTTGAAAATACAAAGAAATGAAGAAGCAGGTGAGAAAATTCAGTCAAATTCTTAAAACTGAAATGAGGTGGAACGCAAAATGCTTTACGCAATTGTACCCAATATCTACAAGTAAACATCAACACCGCCCACCCGGTTCAAAAGAGCTTTGTGCCGTATAGTAGAATCCATTACGCAAGAGATGGTGTCAATTTAAATTCTGAGCTTTGCTCAAAAGAGGAATGAAACATAAAACGATAAAAAAGAGCAATTAAGTAATGGATAGCTACTTTAGCACTGTGTTGAATAAAAAGCTTCTCTCGATTTTAAAGCAGGCTGAAAGCTTCCTACCCATTCGTTGATACTTACATGATCACAGCGCAGGAAACTGGGCAAGCTGCCATCTGTCACCAATAGAACATATTTCACGTAAGATGGCTGATAAAAGCACGTCGAGCTTACGTTTTACCTGCAAAGTAATTGCGCCCACACTTCTGAAAATTGAAGGTAGCATGTAAGAACACAAACTCGCCTACTTTTCAGTAAAAAAATTGAGCTTTGATCGCCATCTTTCATGGAATGAGCTCAAGCAATTTTTTACAGGTCATTATATAAACCATTTACTTTAAAGACTATTGCAATACGTTTCATAGAGCAGACGCATTTTGAGTATCGGGTTCTAACAAGTAGCAGTGGGTGCTACCGAACCGCATCAAATCGCATCCATGAGCAGTTGATTAGCAGCGAGTTGAAATTCTGCGCAAACCAACCGCTCACCGATTCGTTTAGATGCGGTTCGGTAGCACGCACTGCTACTTGTCAGAACCCGATACTCAGAATGCGTCTGCTCTACCTATTAACTGCTGCGTATCCAATCAAGATAATCAGAAATTCAGGTTGATCGCAAACAATGATAGACCCATTTTTATCCCGTCCGCTGCCCAGTCGATCCAGCGGCTGGCATCCAGCAAACTATTTCTTTTCTCTCCGCTGGATTCGATTCTCTGCCAGCGGTCTCCTGAGGCCGCTGGGTGTCCGCTAGATGGCCTTCTTTGTTTACTACTGTGTTTACAAACGGGCGAATACTAACCAATCCTAACCTCTTCAAGCGAAATCATACGACTTGACAGAAACGCTTCGCTGAACTGATGGATCAGTGCAGCCCCGGCTAAATTCTCACTTGATCAGTGCAGTAGATGGGGAAAAAAACGCATCTAATGAATAGAGGAGAAACTTGGGAGGTTCACATGACCGATGGGCGATGATTCGTGGTAAGAATTTAAATTTGAGGTAACTTACTCAACATCGTACTTCGTCACGGATGATTTCAATTGATCCTTCACACCTTCGACGATACTTCCAACAAACCTATTTTTCAATTGGAAAACACGGTTGCATTTCCTACGCACTTTCACACCCGATTTTTCATCCTCAGCGAAATCGTTCAAAATTTTCACACTGAAGCTGAAAGACTCAGTAATATTGGTGATAACCATGATTTAATTAAAGATTCGACGTAGCTTGGGCGACAAAAATTCCTTGTAATTTGCACTAACTAACTTTGAAGATTGAAGCTGAGACCACGTGTTCTTCACTTCGTTCGAGATCCACACTTCGTTGTTAAATGTTTTTATTGTTATTGTTCAGTAGTATAAAAAGATGGACGAAACTCGAAATTTGCGCCCTGCTTGGTCATTGGTCAACTCAATGAAAGACGGTCTCTGATTGGCTGATAAATCGCATGTTGCGCCCAAAGACTTTGGTTGCGCCTGGCTACGCCGCATCTACGATTACAGTATGTGCTTTAAGATTTTCAGAAATACATTGATTTAAATGGGAAAATGTCTTTTTTGAAAAATTAATTAAAAATACTAAAAACAATATTTTTCCATAAAACTTGGTACCGTTTGAAAGCTCATGATATGCAGATTTCGGTTCGGGCCGATTTTATGTGTGATTTTTGAACGAGGAACATTCTACAGGGGCTTAAAGTTGAGTACCGATTTTCCACAGGGTGTTTCATAAAATTGTTTTCTTTGTACTTTTTTTGAATGGTTAGAGCTCAAAAAAATAAAATTTATGCGATAAATTATTGAGACACACAAAACAAATAACTTTAATCATAACATAGATTACGTCAAATTGAGTATATATACAGCTATGTAGGTTGTCTCAGCGGGGTACCGAAACGGTGGAACACCCCGTAGAAGCGAGGAAAATTGACCTAACATTGAGCCTCTGTAGAATGTTTACGATTGAAAAAACGGTATAAAAACCGGCCCGAACCGAAATCTGCATATCATGAGCTTTCAAACGGTACCAAGTTTCATGGAAAAATATTTTTTTTTAGTATTTTTGATTAATTTTTCAAAAAATTCATTTTCCCATTTAAATCAATGTATTTCCGAAAATCTTAGCACATACTGTAATCGTGGTTGCATACCGATCGGTTTCAATGGGCAGGCGTTATGTCCAGTCTAGATAGTATTAGAAGTCTTTGGAAATTTCCACGCTGCTTCCACGAGGTTTTTAGTCTCTGGAGACTGGGCCGTTTCACTCGAAATTCAAAACTTGTACTCTTATAGACCGTCCAAATCCAGTGCATCGATGAAGCATGATTTTCTGAATAAAACGATATGCTGAACGTGGGCACTTTCGTTCAAAAATATTATATTTATCGGCTTATCACAAAGTGAACAAAGTGCCAAGTATTTTCAATGAAACCGAAAATAAGAGGCGGTCTCTGCTGCAGGGCTGGGTTGTGCTGACATTTCCGCCACACTCCGGGGAGGGGGGGGCAAGGTTTTAATTTCAATTTTCAAATTCATGAACTTCATCTTCTACAGAGTTTTTTTTTCACTCTCCCCCCTGGATTTTTTCCTTGGAGAGTTGCGGTTTGGACCATTATTCATCATTTTGAATAACTTTTATTTTTTAGGGTCAACCCGACATCGAGCTCCAAATGGGGCTTTTGCTGTAAGGAAATGAATAGTCCACGCTGCTGTAAAAACCAGCGAAAGTCACGAAAATCACACCGAAAAAGTCTAAAATTCAGTACCTAATAAACGGCAAATGCACAAAACTGCTCTTGCGGAAAGATCGTATGGCGCTTCAACGCAGGTATCATGGGAGATTCCTGTCTTCTCCCATGAAACCTGCGTCCGCCACTAAGCCCGATTCTAAGAGTGAATTTCGTGATTTCTCAGTGCGCTCGACATCGTCATTTTTACAGGTATCTATGCAAGAATCAACTCTTCAATCCCCTTCAGCAATAAAGTTTGCAATAAAGCAATAAAGAGCCCCATTGCGCAAGTGGATGAAATGGACGAGAGGAATTTTTATCAGATGTTATATGTTCGGGAGGCGCCGGACTCGGGTCTTCAAAAAAAACAAAAATAAAAACAAAAAAACAAACTGATTATGAGTAGAATATTTAGCGGATATATCGTTTGATTTTTACGTCTTGATTTTTTTTTTTATTTTCTCAACTGCTACTGTAAAAAAAAAAAAAAAAAAAAAAAAAAAAAATCAAGGACTCGAAAAGAGAAAAATTCACGCAGAACACAAGAAGCGAAGAGACGCAAGCAAAAAAAAAAAAAAAAAAAATAAATGTGAACAAATACTTAGTCCGTAAGACGTAGAGCTCTTTTAAACACACCACAACATAAAATTAACAGAAAGTAAAAGATAGCACGGAAAAGAAAAGAAAAAAAATTGAGAACTACGAAAACGCATGAAAACGCTTGAAAACGCACAAGGCAATCGAAACGAACGAAAAAAATATAGCTCTTTAAGCTTTCAAAAAATTAAGACAAAAACGAAGACAAAAATAAAAGCACCTGACTCGTACAGCAGGCGCGCGTCGCGTCCTCGCGTTGGGGACTTACAGTCAGACCTATCTCGTCTCAAAAATGGAAGTCGGAGTGCCCGAATTCGGGGGCTGTTTTCCCTCATATCTCCTCGGTTCCTTGGATCCCAGGAACTCCAGGATCCCTCGCGGAAGAGCCAACACGTTACCAGATGGTAAAATAAATCGTAAAAATCTTTGACGCCCAAAACTCGAGGGGTGCGAGTGACGTTGTTTCTGCAACGATGCACCAAATCTAGCCAACTTGTGCATCGTTCCAGCTCTCAACCATCAAAGACACTCGTCTCCAGGTTCTCCAAAATTGTTTACGCTTTGCCTCCCCGAACCGAGGAGCAACGAGGAAGCTAACTCCTTCTTGATCAATCCTTGGTTTTTTCTTCAAGGGGGGGGGGGTAGCATTGTTTCCCCCCTTTCCTTCATTTTCTACACATATCCACATCTTTAGTGTACTCTAATAGAGCTTACTTCGGGTAGTGAAATTTCACGAAGTTTGTGTTTTTGAGGAACATAAAAAATAAAAGTAGAGGTCCTTAACTTCAATCCCCCCATTTTTTTTTCTACCCACGCGCTGTCAGTGACACGCCGCGCCGTAATTATTTTTCAAAACTGGTACACAATTTTAGAGTCCAAAAATTCTTTAAACGTACTGTTCAAATTTTCACGAACGAATTGATGTAAGTAGGTAGGAATTACAAGTAGTAGGTAATTAAATATAGGATCAAAATTGATTTACTAATGGAGCTATTGCATCAAACTTCTGCTACGTGCTTCTTAGTAGTTCTTCAGGGGAGTAAAACCTTGTAAAAATGACGATATGGCCGGCGCGGCGCAGGACCGGCCGCGGCGATTATGCCGATCGCAGCCGTGAAGATGGCTGAGGCGGCGTGCGGGTAATTTACCCGCCGGTTTGAAGGAGTTTTATGTGGTGTGCGGTGCCGCCGCAGCCGCACGCTGAGCCAGAAACAGATACGATATTAATTGCATGTAGGTATGTACTTGCGTACCGTATGGCTCCGCCTTTACTTCTTAAAGTTTAAAGTCATTTTGTGAGTCTGTGAGTCTGTGAGTGAATTTCGTAATTTTTTAATGTGCTCGTCGTAATTTCCGGTCAATTTTACTCCTAGTTTCAAAACTATTCAATTGCCCGTAGCCCCATTGTACGAATTGTTGCATCGTTCGAAAATGAAGGCGTTACGAAAGCTCGTTTCCTCCAGGTGTCTCTGTCACAGATCCCGCACATTCGGGTAAAATCCCCTTAAACACGAGGGAAATCCGGAATTTTTTGGATCTTCCATTGATATTTTCCGAATATTGCATTCTTTGCCAATTGCGGGACTCTTGATGAGTAGATAATCGCGTGATGTGATAAACACGAGTATTTTGCATGTACAAAAATTGTTTTGACATAAATTTAGTCAAAAGATTTCAGATTCCCTAACAATTTTTTAAAATTTTGCCCCGGGCTTTCTCTAAATTTCCATTGCGCGATCACTATAAAATGATACATCAATTGAAAGAACATGAAAACTGAGCACTTAGGCCCAATCCGGAGATTGGTGTCGTTTTTCGTATTCGAATTTTAATCTTCAATTTAAACCCATCCTAAAAATTTGACACCTCGAATACGAAAAACGACATCGATCTCTGAATTGCGCCAAAATGATCAGTTTTTTAAGCTCTTTCAATTGTATGCCTCTCCAGTCTCCACCTATTATAAATATTATGCAGCTTTGACCGACGCGACGTAATAAAATACTTTTTCCAGAAGGCTCTAAAAACCTGATGCAACCTAAGACTTACATGCTGATGGTTGTATGTAATCAACATTTTTCATGTTCAATGCGACAAAATCCGAAAAAAGCACTTACCGAGGAATACAACTCTGACGAATCCATACTGGCGCGTTTGCAATAAAATTATCATCCCATCTTTACTAGCGTTTCGTACAATTATAAAATAAAATTTGATAAATAATATCTAGACCGTTTACCAAAAAAAAAAAACACTTCACACTTTGCTATTCGGAGTTCACTTTGGTTCCTGTGAGTGCGAAGGAGAATTACGACTAAACCTCTGGACACACATCCTTGGAGAAAAGACCCTTCCAAATTGTTTGGGAAAAAGAAAGTAAAGAGTGGGAGTAAAGAGAGGAAAAGGAAGGAAGAAGTCAAAACAGAGTTGACGAGAGGGCAATAAAACGGACTGAAACATGGAAACCTTCGCCTAGAGTAATCCCTTTTTTGTAAGAAAAGAGAGGTCTTTCCAGTGTTGCCAGATTTTTTTTAGACAAAAACACCACAGGGGTGTTTGAAAAACTCCACTTTCCAAAAAAAGCACCACTTTCGATCCATGAAAGCACCACTTTTAAAAAACTAATAAATAGCATTACCTTGTATGTTTTATTCATATACTTGTATATAAATTATGTACCATTTTGATAAATACCATGACATTTCCTTCTTGCTTATATATCAATTTTCTAGATTTCTTCACTTGTACAGACTGCAATACAGTCCACATTGGCGCGCTATTTGAAATGCGAATCTCTGTATGAAGAGAGAGTATATTATACCATATGGGATACAGTCAGTACCTACTCTTGTTCCAACTGTTTAAGAAAAAAAAAAAAAAAAAAAAAAAAAAAAAAAAAAAAAAAAAAAAAAAAAAAAACAGTTATTTGAGAGTTTCATGAAGCAGCTTTGTTGCAGTTGAAATCGTACAGGGGCGCCATTTCAGATTTTCCTTGGGGGAGGGGGGGGGGGCAAGGCCCTCCAAAAATTTTGATAGCTTTTTTTTTTTTTTTTTGGTCGTGCATCTTAAAAAAATCTATCTCACTTTATTTTTCGGCGACATAGAAAATCCTTGAAGGGGGGGGGGGTTGCCCCCTGCCCCCTGCCCCCAAATGGCGCCACTGAAATCGTTTTATTATTAATGATCTCGCTTGCTGATAACTGCAAAAGAAAAGGCATAACCAATCCAAATTCCCTAAGCCAATTAACAATGAGCCCGCAAAAATTAACACCCCAAAAAAACAGGACCCTTGACTTCTTGTTTCTCCATAGGCTGAGACCCTTTATCAATCTCACTGGCTTGTATGGCTTGTGATTATGTGATGAAACGTCGAAACGATAACATTGATAACAACAACTTTTAGGCTGATGTTGCATCAGCATGCATCAGCATCACCAGCACCGTAATTGCAGTGATGCCGGTCACCATAGACCGAAAATCCCTGATGGGTTTCCCTTGATTGACAAATCTCCATTTTCTCAGCTTGCTATTGAGTGAAAAAAAGCAAAAAAATTGAAAAAGCACAACTTTTGGCAAAAAGCACCACTGCTCTTCAAAATACCACTGCAAAACACCACTCTTGGCGAAAAGCACAACATGTGGTGATTTAGCACCACATCTGACCACACTGGGTCTTCACCACTTGCGTCTAGAGCAAAAATGCTGTCAACTACAGAATGCGGCGTTTTTGCTTTGTATCGCACTGTGAGTGTGTGCGAGACCGGCAAAAATAAAAGATCTTTGGACCTCGGAACGCAGTCAGATCGCCCGAAAGAGCAATAGTCAGAGTGAGATGTGTCGAGGGAGGGGGGGGGGGTGCTGGAGAGTATACCAAATGTGTGGGACAAAAAATAATATGACCTTGAATTTGGGATGCACTTGCTTTTGGCAATCAAAAGAGCCAAACGCTTGATGAGCGAGCGTCAAACCGGCTGGCTGTAAAGTTATGAATGAAAACTATACTCTCCGCTGCGCTGCGAGCCCTAAAGGCTCGATTCGCTACAGTCAGCCTATCCCATGGTCTCGTCGGTGCGTCTCCTTTGCCCAAATCATTTCAGTAAACTGAGAGAAAAATCAGAATGTTTTGCAAATATTCTCAACAGCAAATGTTAGCAGGGTTGAGTGAAAGATGAAATCGAAATGCTGATTCCTTCCGATTCTCTACACTTCGTAGTTCCAGTAACAAAAAAATGTTTATACATCAATCTGCCTCCCCCTCTCAAGCGTTCCGTTTTCACCGTGTCTTTTCCTCCTCGGTTTTTTTTGTTTTTTGTTTGTTTTGTTTTGGTTTTGGTTTTGGGGGGGGGGGCATGGCCCCTATGACCCCTCCCCTGGATCCACCCTTGTTGACCAGCTTTGAATGAAGGTTAGTCTTTAGATAAAATTAACCCTTTAGGAGCCACACCAGACCACCACAGTACATTTTTTCTTTTAATATATTTCACGCACACTTTTATTTAATTATGTTCACGACGTTGAAAGATTGTTGAATTACTGACAGTTGAAATTGGCAGAATCTTAAGTAATAGACAAAAATTAATGAAAATTAATATTACAATTAATAAAATTAATGTAGACAAAAACAATATACTTTGGAGTAGGAATATTTACCTCCTAGCTCGATTTGAATAGGTGCGCGCGTTAATTTGAGTTTATAAACTTGATGTTGAAGATTGCTTGAAAAGCACTTGACCAGCTTTGAATGCGGAGAACTATTTAAATAAATTGACGTGTCAGGTACCTCACCTGTACATTTTCGATTCTTTTAATATATTTCACGCACACTTTTATTCAATTACGTTAATGATGAAAGATTGTTGAATTGTGGACAGTTGAAGTAGGACGAATCGTAACGCTCCTTCAATTCATGATGTAGGCAAAAACAAGACTGTGGAGTAGGAACATTTATCCGCTTAGTTTGAATGGGCGCGCAGTGATTTGACTTGATAAACTTGATCTTGAAAAGATTGATGGTACAGACAATTTTGGGCTCTTTTTCAACGTTTCTACATCTAAAAATCGGCCCTTAAATAGCCTGTAGCAAAAATGTACATTAGCCCCATTGTCTGCAAAAACGCAAGGAAATCCTATTTTCTTTAACCGGGGTATTATTATACTTACTAGGCTCATATTTTATACTCTGACATTAATTTCACGCTCACAAAAATAAACAAGCGCCAGCGGCGTCAAAGATGAAGTTGGAGCGTTGATGAATTTGAATATTTGTTGTTGGGATTTTATTTTGAACATATCTTTTTGAAGGAGTTTTTGTGTGAGGGTGTGTGTGTTTATGAAAGAGAGAGAGAGAGAGAGAGAGAGAGAGAGAGAGAGAGAGAGAGAGAGAGAGAGAGAGAGAGAGAGAGAGAGAGAGAGAGAGAGAGAGAGAGAGAGAGAGAGAGAGAGAGAGAGAGAGAGAGAGAGAGAGAGAGAGAGAGAGAGAGAGAGAGAGAGAGAGAGAGAGAGAGAGAGAGAGAGAGAGAGAGAGAGAGGGAGAGAGAGAGAGAGAGAGAGAGAGAGAGAGCGAGAGAGGGGAGAGAGGAGAGAGAGAGAGAGAGAGAGAGAGAGAGAGAGAGAGAGAGAGAGAGAGAGAGAGAGAGAGAGAGAGAGAGAGAAATAGAGCAGAAAAAAGATGACGTTTTAACAATGGACGGATTGTTAAAATTGAAAAGAGAAAGAGTTGAGAGTTTGAGTTGTGCATACAGACAAAATATTATTCATATTCATAGCCCTTCGTTGATATTAATCTCCAGCCCCCCCCGGCCCCTCCTCGTTTATCCTCTCCTCTACTTTTCGCGTCTCTCTCTTGATATCCGGTGTTTGATCGTGAGTATGTGTGTCTATGCGCGGCGTCTACGCTACCCTTTTTATAATGCCTTACCTAAGTCAACAGATTAGTCGCTCGTAATACGACATAATATCTTAATATATAATGAAACGTATTTTTAACTGATTCGTCCGAGCGCAATGCATCAGTTAGTAGCGCACCGAGAGTTTCTTCATCTCTCTCTTTTCTTCATTGAAACGTGTATGTTAGACAAGGATGGACAAGGGGATAAAACCCCCTCTTTCTGTCCTTTTCCTACGAATATATTCAAATGGGAAATGAGAGAGATGGAAGAGATCCTGGTTGCGCCAGTGCAATGCATCATGCATGTAAGTACATGAGCATTGAGCATAGCCGTAGCCAGGATATTGTCTTCCTCTCGCTCTTAGCCCATTTGACTGTATGTGATTGAAAAGGACAGAAAGAGGGGCTGAAGTCACGTGACAGCCCCTATATCCATCCTTTTCTATCACATGGGTTTAAATTAGCTATAAGAGAGAAAAATACAATATCATTGCCACGGCTATAGTAGGTATACATGTGTATATATTGTGTGTGAGAGTTTTTTTCGTGAATCGAAGGCACTGGCGCAACCAGGATATCTTCCATCTCTCTCATTTCCCATTTGAATGTATGAGTAGGAAAAGGACAGAAGGAGGGGGTTTTATCCCCTTGTACATCCTTGTCTAACATACGTTTCTTAATGAAGAAAAGAGAGAGATGAAGAAACTCTCGGTGCGCTACTGATCGAAGGACGAACAGCGGTTTAAGTAATTTATTTGAATCAAAAGCTGACGAGCCTTTGTGACTGAACCAAGCAATTTTTTAACGCGTCCCGGAAACATTTCGAATCTAACGGGGTGACCTATATTTTTCTTCGTTCAGACCACTGAAAAGGTCAATATTTTTAGAAGAGTGCTTCATATGAGGATGGTTTATGACAATGACGAAGCGTGTAGTCTGGCAACATTGCATTTGTTCAAATAAACCCATGAAAAATATCGAAATATTTACGGATCGGCGATGACTTTCGAATTCCAACTTTTGAATGGGTTGAAATTTACAGATTATTGTGACGTTGCCAGATAGCATGTCACTGGTTTTGGAAGAAAGGTCCATCATTTCAATAAAAACATGGAGTTTGCGCATCTGAGAAATATTTAAGCACCGCTGATCTGCAGGGAAATATCATACCTGCTGGTTTTTTTATGGGCCTCATTCCTGGAACAGCCTCAAATTTTGGCAAGAGAGATATCATATAATATGAGTGGTACAGAATATAGATCACGACATTGCCGTCACATGCAATCTGGCATCATGCATTTTGACCTCCGTAAAATATCGATTTAAGGGAGTGTAACTTTATTCGGTTTTGACGCGGCGCTGATGGGCTTTACGTATTTTACTCCCTAATTTTTTTAGAAATTCATAATTGGAATTTTGATGGTGATCAGATGGTGGCTGATGTCATTCCACATTTCTAGCATCCTGCTGACCATCTTTGATTTGTACCATCTCATATATCCTTATCCCAACTGACTTCACTTTTTCAGCGCTACTGCTCCATCCGTTTCTTGTTCCTTCTGACCTTCTCGTCGGCGGACATACCGCGAGCCTCCTACAGGCTATCCAGTAGCTGAATTGGTTTTAGTGGATTAACATAAAAAACATAAACACAAAAAACAACAACAACAGCAGACCCGGACCCGAATGTGAAGAGCATTTTAAGGGGTTTCTCCACCTGCGAATGTAAAAGCGCGAATAAACTGATTGAGCCAATGAGCTGCCTTGAAATCGATAGGTCGAGTCCGATGTATTGATAACAAAGAAGCCCATTGGCTCAAGCAGTCAATTCGCGCTTTTAAATTCGCAGGTGGAGAGACCCCCTTATAACATGAGACCCATCAAATTGAACGCATGCACAAATTCATAGGCGTAGCCAGAGATTGATTTGCATTCCTCTCTCTCTTTGCCTGTTTGACTGCATGAGTTAGAAAAATACAGAAACAAGGGTTGAAGTCACCTGACAGCCCCTATATCCATCCTCCTCCAACACATGCGTTCAAATGGGCAGAGAGAGAGAGAGAGAGAGAGAGAGAGAGAGAGAGAGAGAGGAGAGAGAGAGGAGAGAGGAGAGAGAGAGAGAGAGAGAGAGAGAGAGAGAGGAGAGAGGGGGGGGGGAGAGAGAGAGAGAGAGAGGGGGAGAGGGGGGGAGAGAGAGGGGAGGGAGAGAGAGAGAGAGGAGAGAGAGAGAGAGAGAGAGAAGAGAGAGAGAGAGAGAGAGAGAGAAATATTAGATTCCTGGATAAAGCTATGCGCACAATGCATGATCAGACGATGTTTTTGTTTAGCGCACGTCACAGACATTTAGACATTTCAACTGGACACGCCGCGCCCGCGCCGGCTTGAAATTCATACAAAAGGGACGTGCAGGACAAGAGAGCGGGAAGGGGGGAGAGGGGGTTGGAGGGGGCGGGGGGCGGTCAGCTATATCTATTAAACGACTCTTTAGAATTCTCGGATCGGTTCCGATTCCGAAAAGTAAGAACACGCACAGGGCAGGCTCAGTCTCACTATTACTCAAACAAACACTCACAGACACATATGTAGAGACGCACACACACTAACGCCCCCTACGATAAAACATCGACTTTGTGCGGCTGGTCCTTCGACTTCGGGGATCGAGTTCGACAAATGAGTGATCCGTATAATTTGAGCTGTAATTAATAGCAATCAACTGACTGACTGACTTCCGCTCTATTTTTCTGTTCGGGGGTCGTGACTTCGAGGACTGTGACGAGGGAGAGGGGAGGGGTCGAGGTGAAAGTGTTTGCGAGGGTGGGTCCCACTTCGTTGTTGTGTTGATTATGGTGGCGATGGGGGGGGGGGTTGCGATGCACCGACTCACAATCAGCCCAGAATTCACCAAGTGCTGCTGCGCTTTTGTGTGGTGTTGTGTGATGGACTGCGCGCCGCGCGCGCATCGGTGGATGTTGATGTCGGGCTCCGAACAAAGACATTAGGCGAATTTTCGCGACGAACATATTCGACAACAACATTGTCAACCTACGCATGGCAACAGCGAATGACACGAAACTGGATCGTGTTTTTCGAACTTTTTCGGTGTTTTCAGTCATCGATGCCATCAATTCGATTTTGAATTCAAGTCCGGAGGTGCATTCGAAATCGAATTGATGCCATTGATGCCCCGAAAACACATCTAAAAACACAATTGAGTTTCCTCGATTATGTAGTTAGGTTGGTATTGTTTATAATATTCGATCGAGAAAATTCGCCTATAATATTATATAGACGGAGTGCATAACAAGATCCTTGAGGCAAACTTGCGGTACTTCGTATGCTCACCAAAAAGCTCACCAGCCATCAGCCTGCTCAACGGTTGCATCAAAACTTAAATTGGTAATCTTTTTTAGATATAATTTTTGGTAAAACTGGTGACAAACAAACCGACGCTATTTAGAGAGTGAATTAAAGTTGCACACTATTTCCAATTTTGTAAGTTGTTTGAAGCTTTTTTGATCTTATATCATACTATTGTCAACACGATGGGCATTAAATCGTGTTTCACCATCTTCGATCTCGATTTTTATAAAGTAGTAAGTTTGGATGAAGAAGTTATGTTCGTTTGTTTGTCACCAGTTGAACGTTCCACCCCCAATTACGAACAATGGACTCGCCCGTCTGCCTACTATGGTATACGCTAAGTTTGCCGCACCAAGCTCAATGATACGGTATAGGATACACTCTGTCTATGGGTCAAAATTCCGAAACGGGCCAAATGGTGTCCCAACAAGATAACATTCTTAAAAAAAGATCGAATAAGTTCGATGTTTCGATTTTCAAGTCGAAGGAACTTAGTTTTATGAGGAGCAATTGTAATAATTGCTTTTAAAGTCATTTAAATACTAATTTTAATTGTTTTATGGTTCAAAATGTCCGTCGGTTACGCGTCCCCCACACGAGTTTTTGGTATTTAACCTAAGTTTTTGATCATATTTTGAGGCTGCAATGAATTTTGAAGATAACGGAAATGCTGAAAAAACTCCGTAGAACACGTGTAAACTATCGTTTTTTACGAAATTATTTTTCTTCGTGCCATAAATTGTTAAAAATGGTTGTCCCCCGGTTCCAAAATGTCCGTCGGTTACGCACGGATTTCACTATCTTATAACATATTAAAAGCTCATTTAAAAGTGGAACTGGGTAACTTACGACTTTCTCAACCACGCTCCAACGTTCTAAACAGGAATTATCAACATCTGTGCAAATGGATTTTATTTGGAAACGATTTTCACCAACAAATCCGATCTCGTGATTTGCCTATGGCCCTAGTCACCGGCACTTAAATATACGAAAAAGATATCTAATACAGTAAAGTTCCGCCCTGTAATTTTTAATTCAATTCAACTACCGTAATTTGCTTTAAAAATCAACATCAGAGATTATTGTAACAAGTAATATTGTTTTTATTAAAGTGCTTTTGAAATTGTCGGTTACGTAACCGACAGCGTAACCGACAATCGACAAGTTATTTTTCATTAGTTCATCATGCGTTTCCGGCTGTTTCCGCGGTACATGAGAAATATCGAAAATTCAGCGGAACCCTTCGGTAAAAAATCTGTTCTAGTAATACTGAAGGTAAACAATTACTCATTGGGTTTAAATTTTGACTTGAAATTTTCTTGACTTGAAATTTTCACGGAGCATGCATGCTCAATTGGTCCGATTTGAAATTATGACCCCTATATTATATAATGTATTTGGTTCCGAAGCGCTGCATTATTGCTTTCAACGAGCTATAACTCGTGGAAAAAATGACTGGTAGAACTTACCAGACAAATAGCTGTTGTTAGTGTCTACTAGAAACTACGGTAAATTGCACCAGATAATGGTAAAATATACCAGCAGGTTAAACTAATTTATCACGATTTACGTTGCATTTACTATACATACTTCTAGCATACTTTCTGGCCAAAATCAGCTATGCGGTAATTCTTACCAGTCTTTTTTTCTTCTTCTTCTTTTTGCTATAGAAGGCTTTGCTGGAACTACGGGTGTCCGGAAGTTTCGGCGCGAAAATTTCGGCGCACGGAAATCTCGGCGCCTGATTTTTTTTCAAGCGGTAAAGTTAAGTAACGTCAAGCGTAGTTAGTACTTGGATCGATTATGGGGAGACCGTTTTTTTTCTTCAGTAAAATCAAGAAATGTGCTAAAAGAGAATGAATAAATAGATAAATATGTGGCATATAAATAGGTATTTCGGGTGTATACTGCCCTTGTCGAATAAATTAGAGAAAATTTAATATTGCAAGTTGTGAGCAATTCCTCGAAGAAAGTCTAAAGTTGCAAGATTTTCGAAGTCTTCACACAATTTTTCCAATCGCTGTGTCACTGCAGAATATTTTTTCTTTTGCTTAGCTCCCTCCTTCTTCGAAATGAATCCCTCCAGCCTCACTCGGGTCAGTTTTTCTTCACTCTTGAATGCATTTATAACTTTCCAAATAGAGGGGTGGCTATAGCCATGAGGAGAGAATTTAAGGTGTTATGCCACCCTTCTACGCCCCTATTTGTCCTGGGCAAGCCGTTGACGACGTTGTTGAAGCAATTCCACATCTCGACAGGAAAGAGTGGGTTACTCTTCACAAATTCCATTTTTAATGGAACTTTTTAATTTTTTTAAACACGCCCAATAGTGTTCTTTAGGGGGGGGGGTCCCCTAAAAAAAAACTCTGGGCCAGTCCTAAGCCTGGATAAGTGTGAAGGAAAAGTTGAAAATATTATGATTTTCTGAAGAAAAATAACGGTCTCCCCATAATCGATCCAAGTACTAACTACGCTCGACGTTACTTAACTTTACAGCTTGAAAAAAAACGGTCTCCCCATAATCAATCCAAGTACTAACTACACTCGACGTTACTTACCTTTACCGCTTGAAAAAAAATCAGGCGCCGAGATTTCCCCGCGCCGAAACTTCCTAGATTCGGAACTACGACCATGGAGCTCAACAAACTTATAAAGAAAAAGCAGATTATTACATAATTATATTCATAAGGGGGACGAATATAAATGATTCTACCTATAGCTTGATCTTCATCATAGGCGGACCGTATCAGGGGTTAGGGGGCTATAGCCCCCCCACTTTTTTTGAGCGGTGGGGCTAAAAATCGGGGGAAAAGTCATCACTTGAGATTTCAGAAGCAAAAAACAAAAACAAAAAAAAAAAAAACAAAAAAAAAAAGTAATCACTTTTTAGCCCCCCCCCCCACTTTTTTTGGTCACGGTCCGCCTATGATCTTCATTATAGGTAATGTACATGTGTATTCATTTTCCTGCTTATTTTCTCGTTATTTTTTGTACACCATTGTTTGTTACTAAAGCAACTATGCATGGCTGTAAGTAAGTAAATTGTAAATAAATAATAAAAATATAAATAAATAAATAAATATCATACAATCTTGATATGTATAAATAATAGGGATATTTTACCTACCCTATATAACTACCGGTGTATATGAGTACCTATGAGTATGAATGAGATCAGTTGAGGTGAAAAATTATATAAATAAGTGTTCTCATCCCTCGTGTTGACAATTGGATGAGACACATCAAGGACGCGGGAGGGAAAATTTCGTAAAAAAGTCGAGTTCTCCGCAGTAATTCTATTTTGCGTCAGCAATATTAATGCAGTATATACTTACCCTGTAGGGTAAGATCTAATTCCATGCGGATCGGGTGCTAAGCGGATTAACCGCGCTAGTAGGCTTGTTTACATGCTCCTATCCTATCCAATAAAACCAAACTTTGCTTTTATACCCAGATTACCTACTTACCTACCCAGTTTCTTATATAGTTTCTTCACTGCAAGGGCGTACTCATAGTAAGAATTCTGGGGGGAGGGTCTTCCGGGGGAGGGTAAGAGTTCAATTTTTTGTCACTTTTAGGTGCAGTTCACCGCCTTTTCCCCTCTTATTAATTCGCCGTTTTTCAGTGGGAACCCCCCCCCCCCCCCCGGGTTTATATCCTTGCTATGACGATCGGATAAAAATACGCAGACTATACGTAATTTGGAACAAGGCGCTGATTCTTCGTGGAAATAAAAAATGCATGAACGTGCTACAAGAGAGTCTAAAAACATGTAGTGAGGAATGAATGGGGCTATTGCACACTTTTGCTATGAGCGATTTAATAGTCGATTATGGCGTAAAAACCTCAAAAAATAACGATGGTGGCACTAAAAACTTCCAAAATCCACTCCTAAACTCAATAAACGCAGTTATTTGCACGAGCGTAATGGTGGCCGAAGGCACTAACAATGGGAGATTCCTATCTTAATTTCGTCACTCTTTCTATGCTGACAAGGATGATTCACAGAGTAATTAGTCATCAGAGTGATGATCCACATCCGATGAATGGTACCGCAACACCAAGTGACACCGGTGTCAAATGAAAGTAGTCTCTAATTGGTCACATCTTGATGGAGTTTCAGAATTGTTAGATGGGAATCTCCCATTGTTAGTGCCTTCGGCCACCATTACGCTCGTGCAAATAACTGCGTTTATTGAGTTTAGGAGTGGATTTTGGAAGTTTTTAGTACCGCCATCGTTATTTTTAGAGGTTTTTACGCCATAATCGACTATTAAATCGCTTATAGCAAAAGTGTGCAATAGCCCTATTAGAATTAAGTACGTCGCAAGCAGTGGTGGATCCGGACGCTCTGAAAAAAATAATTTCTAACTTCTAGAAATATTATCAGGGGCACAACCAGTGGCGTAGCGTGCAATGGGGCTATTGCACACTTTTGGTATAAGCGATTTAATAGTCGATTATGGCGTAAAAACCTCTAAAAATAACGATGGCGGTACTAAAAACTTCCAAAATCCACTCCTAAACTCAATAAACGCAGTTATTTGCACGAGCGTAATGGTGGCCGAAGGCACTAACAATGGGAGATTCCCATCTAACAATTCTGAAACTCCATCAAGATGTGACCAATTAGAGACTACTTTCATTTGACACCGGTGTCACTTGGTGTTGCGGTACCATTCATCGGATGTGGATCATCACTCTGATGACTAATTACTCTGTGAATCATCCTTGTCAACATAGAAAGAGTGACGAAATTAAGATAGGAATCTCCCATTGTTAGTGCCTTCGGCCACCATTACGCTCCCGCAAATAACTGCGTTTATTGAGTTTAGGAGTGGATTTTGGAAGTTTTTAGTACCGCCATCGTTATTTTTTGAGGTTTTTACGCCGTAATCGACTATATTAAATCGCTTATAGAAAAAGTGTGCAATAGCCCCATTGATTGATAGTTGAGATTGGTGCAACATTGGAATGTGTCCATTTAAATCCACTATAAAAATCGAACTATTGGGTGTTCGGTGAACACCCTTGCATTCGACCTTTTACATGGATTTAAATGGACACATTTCAATGTTGCCAAACTGCTCGCTACACAACGATATGTAAACCGCGCAGATAGTCATAGGATTTTACCAGAAAAATGTTGGTGTTATAACAAGAATATGGTCACATTACTAAAATTTCTTCAAATTTTCAAGAACTATATATGGTACAATAAACACTAAAATTCTGATAATAGTGTCATCCCGTTTAACCCATCGGCGGGACTAGGAATTTTTTCTAGGGGGGGGGGGGGGGGGTGCTTAGCAAGCAAAATACTGATGACCTTTTTTTTTTTTGCTTCTCATGCGTTTGATCCCCGATAACTCTGACCAATCAAGCTCCTTGATGTCCCAGGCAAATTTTGGGGGAAAATACAGTTTTTGCTCCTTGAATTCCAAATCACATGGCCAAATGGCTAAACGTTTTTTCTTTCCAAAATTGTCTGGGGAGGCTTGGCAGGCCCCCTGGGGGGATTAGCCGACCCCTCCATTCCGCATATGCCCTTACCACAGAATAATACAATCAGAACGGAAACTCTGTCGGATTTTGAAGCAAATTCCTTTCCACGTCCGCCATGTTGGGATATAGGTAGGATGTTTACATCTGGATTCGCGCGTGAAAAAAAAAAATATAGGACATGATCCGCGAAATTTTCATTCTGAAATGCCATTAGAATAAAAGTGAGGCCGGAAACTTAAGATTTCTGTCCAGAATTTACAGAAATAAATGAGTTTCAACACAAATCACACACGTCCGCCATGTTGGGATATAGGACCACAGCGTTGCCTATTGGTGCCGTTAAATTCCAAACTTGCTTCCATTGGCTCTTATGGGAGTTTCCGTTCTGATTGTTTTATTCTATGCCCATACCTTAGTTCACTTATTGTGCCTCTCGCTGTTCTAAGCAGTTGCGTCGCGTGAAATATGGCAACATCGTATTTTGTGCTTTTAAAATATGTGAAAAATGTCGAAGTATTAGGTTGACTAATTCTGGTGATCTTTTTGCCAGTGTATCATACTGTAAAGTCTATTTCTAGGATGTACTTTTACCGGAAAATTCTGGTGTTCTTAACAAAATCTAGTCAAAGTGCTATAATTTCCTCCAAATTTTCAAGAGCTGTGATTTGTAAGTATACAAATACCATAATTTTATTCTTCTAGAAAACGCTGGTGTTTGTATCAGAATCTAGTCAAAGTGCCAGAATTTCCTCCAAACTTTCAAGAGTTATGATATGTAAAATAAGTACAAATACCAGAATTCTGATATGTCATGTTATGGTAATCTTTCTTTTTAGTGTATCATACTATACATTAGAGTTTACACACTAAGAGAAATTCTTTTTCTTTAAAAACAAGGAAACAGGTTCACTTGTAACATTTCTCCTTACACGAAGTAAAGTTCTGATTGCACGAAGGAGAATCACTGTCACACCAAGGAATCTTTTACTTGTAGCAGCAGACATTTTCCTTGGGTTAAAGGAATGGGGCTATTGCACATTTTTGCTATAAGCGATTTAATAGTCGATTATGGCGTAAAAACCCCAAAAAATAACGATGGCGGCACTAAAAACTTCCAAAATCCACTCCCAGACTCAATAAACGCAGTTATTTGCGGGAGCGTAATGGTGGCCGAAGGCACTAACAATGGGAGATTCCCGTCTAACAATTCTGAAACTCCATCAAGAAGTGACCAATAAGAGACTACTTTCATTTGACACCGGTGTCACTTGGTGTTGCGGTACCATTCATCGGATGTGGATCATCACTCTGATGACTAATTACTCTGTGAATCATCCTTGTCAGCATAGAAAGAGTGACGAAATTAAGATAGGAATCTCCCATTGTTAGTGCCTTCGGCCACCATTACGCTTGCGCAAATAACTGCGTTTATTGAGTTTAGGAGTGGATTTTGGAAGTTTTTAGTGCCGCCATTGTTATTTTGTGAGGTTTTTACGCCATAATCGACTATCAAATCGTTTATAGCAAAAGTGTGCAATAGCCCCATTCCCCCTCAGTCACTATTTCACTGTGCAGTTTCTTCATCACAAACGAAATATACCTTGGATTAAAAAAATGAATTCTCTCATTGCGTAACTTGTAAATCTCTGTTAAACCTGCTGAGAAAATTTTACAACCCCAAACCCAACAATCTTATGCTACACGGCGCAGCGTTCGGCGGCATCGCGTCACCGTCATCAACCATTATCCGCTACGTAAACATGATCATCACACGGTCGGACGCTAAATTTGATTTAAACACGACGGATAAGCGCAGATCTAGAAAGAAAAAGGGAAAAAAAAAAAAAAAGAGCGTGTGTGATTCGCTAGAATAAAAAAAGCGAATCGCAATGAATACGCGGCCGAAGGAGGTGGAGGTGGGAACGTCACATTGGCACAACGCACAAGTGTAATTTTTATTGAGCGTGAAATAGTCGAGTAACCCTTCAACAGAAATGAAATTGTAAATAAGATACGGCCAACACATCAATCATATCGGATATGGTTGCTAGCACGCGGCACCATCCCTTAACACTCCCTTCCTTTGCCTGTCTTCATCCCTTCCCATCGTGATACCCGATAGCATGCGATTGAACGTCGATGCAAGCAGCTAATCCTTTGACTCCTTTTTTTTATTATTATTATTTCGGCTGATAGATACCACCGCTCATCGATCAGAGTTCGGCAACGCGCGATCAAAAAAAAAGGGGAAAAAAGTAAAGGAGATTGGCTGATAAAAACATCTAACCCAAGAACGATCGACGTTGTTTTGCCACCGTGGACAAGGAAAAAAAAAAAGGAAAAACAGCAGCGGAGTCAGAATCTAAAGTAGGTAACACGGACTAAGTAATCATAATAATGTAGTAAAAAAAAGAGACCAAAGTTCTTTTTTCTACATCGTGCCGATTAATATTAATTTATACGGTGATTCAACAGTTCTTTTTTTTTATTTTTGCGCTACCCTTACTCGTGTCATGCTCATATGGGTCGCATCGCTTTCTCTCTCCCCCCCCTCCCTCCCACTCATTCTCTCCCACTCTCTCCCTCCCACTCTCTCTCTCGCGCTCTCTATCTCTCTCTCTCTCTCTCCCCCCCTCTCTCTCTCTCTCTCTCTCTCTCTCTCTCTCTCTCTCTCTCTCTCTCTCCCTCTTTCTCTTTCTCTCCCTCCCACTCTCTGTCGCCTCCCCTCTCTCTATTTTTACTCATACAATCACTTTCTTTGTTTGTTTCTCTTCAATTTTCATTTCTTTATATTTTTCATATTTACTTTTATTCTACTTTTGCAATGTCTTCTATTCAGGGCCGTAGCGACGCGACGGAGGTCCGGGTCCTTAAGCAGAGAGGGCCCCGAAAGGCCCCCAAACCGCTAGATTTCATAAGTCCCCCCCCCCCCCCCCAACAAAAAAGGTCGATTGGTCATGGTCATCAGAAATTAGGAATGAAAAAACAAAAAAAACAAAAAAACACTGAAAGAGAGTAATGGTACAACAACCTCTTTGGGGTCCTCCCCCTTAGTACTCGGGTACCACCAACAGTCCACCACTGTATTTTTTTCTAATTTTTGTTCTAAAATATATGTTATTTTACGTGAAAACTCATTACTTATTGGGATTGAAATGGCTTCGAATTGCATTCTAGAGGGGGAAATTGTCAACATTTTCTGGGGGAGGATCAGACCCCCCGGCCATAGGGGTCCCGCATTTCAAGTTTGCACCCGGGCCCCGAGCGACCTCTCTACGGCCTTGTTTCTATTGAATTTTTTGTTACTAATTGTTTTTCCTTTTTTCCACTTCCTTAGTTCAATTAATTTTCGAGAGGAAAACGTGGGTGGAAGAAGAATGAGTCTATGAGCTGAGCCCAAATCCTATGCCTTTGCACTTATAGTCATTACAATTTTTTTTGTTTTTGTTTTTAAATTTGGCCACTTTGTGAGCGCAATAAAACAATCAATTAATCAATCTCTCTCCCCTCCTATATCACTCTGCGGGCCGATCATTTACTTCATCGTTAAATCGATCGTTATAACTGTCTACGAGTGATCCTATTGGTCGAGTATTGTAAAACTTGACCGTTGCTATGGTAACCATCGTTATAGTGTCCGTTTTTTAAAGGTACTCATGAGTATCCTTTATAAAACGAAACTCTTAACGATGGTTACCATAGCAACAGCCAAGTTTTACAATACTCGACCAATAGGATCACTCGTAGACAGTTATAACGATCGATTTAACGATGAAGTAAATGATCGGCCCGCTGGAGGGACATACGATGTATGTACTGTTAAACCCAAAAGTGTTGGCAGTCAAACATTCGAGTTATTTGGTATATCCTCGCATCAGCGGATCCAGGGGATTGTCTTTCTCTCTCTATGGTCATTTGATCGCGTGTGTTAGAAAATGATAGATAAGGGGCAGTCACGTGACTCTTGCCCCCTCCTCTTTCCTTTTCTAACTCACGCGTTTAAATGGACAGAGAGAGAGAAAGACAATCCACTGGATCCGCCAGTGTATCCTCGTGTAATCGAAGCAATCCTCTATGCTTCTTGCGCATTCTATGACTATCAACATTCTCGGTGTTACTATGTAAAGTACCTACCAGAGTAAGTTAAAGTGACTGCATACAGGCGGATCCGGGAAATTGTCTTCCTCTCTCTTCATCTATGTCAATACATGTGTAAGACAAGGATAGAGTCTAGCATAGGTCATGTACAAGAAAAAGATAGAGGAAGGGTCGACAGTCACGTAACTTTCCCGAATCTGTCCTTCCTTATCACACGCCCGTTCAAAAAGACGGAGAGGGAGGGAGAGAGAGAGAGAGAGAGAGAGAGAGAGAGAGAGAGAGAGAGAGAGAGAGAGAGAGAGAGAGAGAGAGAGAGAGAGAGAGAGAGAGAGAGAGAGAGTGAGAGAGTGAGAGAGAGAGAGAAGAGAGAGAGAGAGAGAGAGAGAGAGAGAAAAGAGAGAGAGAGAGAGAGAGAGAGAGAGAGTGAAGAGGGGAGAGAGAAAAAGAGAGAGAGAGAGAGGAGAGAGAGAGAGAGAGAAGAGAGAGAGAGAGAGAGAGAGTGAGAGAGGAGAGAGAGAGAGAGAGAGAGAGAGAGAGAGAGAGAGAGAGAGAGGAGGGGAGAGAGAGAGAGAGAGAGGAGAGAGAGAGAGAAGAGAGAGGAGAGGAGAGAGAGAGTGAGAGAGTGAGAGAGTGGGGGGGGGACAAACTCGCGTGAGGTGCGGAGAGGGAGAGAGAAAACCATGCAAAGTCAGTTTCAAGGGTGTTTTAAGTTTCTATCGCACACGCCGCCCGTTGACGTTTTTTGACAGCTGTTTTCATCCAACCCCCTTCCCCCGTCTCACTGTCGCCTCACAGGTTTGTTTGTTGTTTCGACTGCGGGAGGTGTTCGTTGCAGTGCGCGACCTTCGCGGGTGCTGTGGGAGCTGGAGCCCCCCCGCGGATGCAGAAGTCCTGCCGAAGCGCCAGCAGTGCCTGTGAGGCTCGCGATACCTCCCGCATCCTTCCTTTCCCCACCTCCCACCGGTCTTGTTGGTGAATGAATGATTGCACCCCTCCCTCCCTCCCTCCCTCCCTCCCTCCCTCCCTCCCTCCCTCCCATCTGCTCCTAGACAGGATCGAGGACAGGGACTTTTCTTAAGAATCTTCTGGCTCCAATCGCAGGTACCGTCAACCGGGATTTAAACGGATTAACTTATTATTCCTATTCCATGGTAAAAAAAAATAGTTCATACAGGTCCATATCAAAGGGGGCTCTTGCAAACTTTTGCTGTGAGAAAAATGATTAGTCCAATCTGATGTGAAAACCAGCGAAAATCACGAAAAGTACAGTAAGAAAGTCTAAAATTTAGTAATAAACTCACTTACCTAACTGCTTTAACGACAAGATTTTAACGTCGGTTCAACGCAGATATCATGGGAGATTCTTGTCTGATTTGTCACGTTCTCTACAGAGAGATATATACATCGCCATTTAGACACGGAAACACAGAGATATGTCCCAATTTAGATAGGAGTCTCCGATGATATCTGCGTCGCTCCGCCACTAAGCCCAATTTTGAGTGTTAAGGGGTTCCGGCTACTGGGGTGTTTACCTTACTCATCGTCTTTTTTACAGGTTTTTATGCAAGAATAAACTCTTCAATTCCCTGTAGCAAAAGTTTGCAAGAGCCCCATTAGAGCTCAAGATACACATTTTCAAAGCAAGCGGGCTATTTATTACCTTAGGGGTGACAACTTTGAGCAGCCGAGCCGCGAATTTGGAACAGTATATATTGTGTGGCAACCATCCTAACTCGGTAACGGAATATTTTCGGATTGCGCCGACGCTTTTCCCTTTTTTTCTATACTTTTTCCTCCCCTTCCTTTTCAGTTTTGCCGTCCTGTTAGATCAAGGGCCCCGCGGCAAATCGGCTGAGACCTTTTGCTTTTGAGAGCTATGCGCCATGCTATATTGGGATTAAAAGTCCGTGAGATGAACAGGTCTGCTTGTAAGTCTGTTTCCCCATTAAAAATTACATTGGAGATGCCCCGGAAGAGCAGAGGGGACGTTTTGAGAGCCCTGCGCCTCGTCAGCAATTGAAAGCCCACTAAAATGACAGGTCTGCTCGTAAGTCTGTTTTCCCATTTAAAATTACATTGGAGGTGCCTCGGAAGAGCAGAGGGGACATTTTGAGAGCCCCGCGCCTTGTCAGCGATTGAAAGCCCACCAAAATGACAGGTCTGCTCGTAAGTCTGTTTTCCCATTTAAAATTTCATTGGAGGTGCCCCGGATGAGCAGAGGGGACGTTTTGAGAGCCCTGCGCCTCGTCGCAGCAATTGAAAGCCCACCATAATGACAGGTTTGCTCGTAAGTCTGTTTTCCCATTTAGAATAACATTGGAGATGCCCCGGAATAGCAGAAGGGACGTTTTGAGAGCCCTCCGCATTGTCAGCGATTAAAAGCCCACCAGAAAGACAGGTCTGCTCGTAAGTCTGTTTTCCCATTTAGAATAACATTGGAGATGCCCGGAATAGCAGAAGGGACGTTTTGAGAGCCCTGTACCTTGTTAGGGATTAAAAGCCCACTAGAAAGACAGGTTTGCTCGTAAGTCTGTTTTCCCATGTAGAATAACATTGGAGATGCCCGGAACAGCAGAAGGGACGTTTTGAGAGCCCTGTGCCTTGTTAGGGATTAAAAGCCCACTAGAAAGACAGGTTTGCTCGTAAGTCTGTTTTCCCATTTAGTATAACATTGGAGAAGCCCCGGAATAGCAGAATTGACGTTTTAAGAGCCCTGTGCCTTGTCAGCGATTAAAAGTCCACCAGAAAGACAGGTCTGCTCGTAAGTCTGTTTTCCCATTTAGAATAACATTGGAGATGCCCCGGAATAGCAGAAGGGATATTTTGAGAGCGAGCCCTGTGCCTTGTCAGCGATTAAAAGCCCACTAGAAAGACAGGTCTACTCGTAAGTCTGTTTTCCCATTTAAAATAACATTGGAGATGCCCCGGAAGAGCAGAGGGGACGTTTTGAGAGGCCTTCGCCTTGTTGGTAACTACAAGTCCGCAAGATGGACAAGTCTTCTCATGCGTCTCATTTTCCATTCAAAATAACATTGGAGATCCCTCGGAAGCGCAGAGGGGACAGTTTGAGAGCCCTCAGCTGTTCTGTGTCGGCGTTAGGAAGCCCCAGACCAGACATGAACAGGTCTGCTCGTAAGTCTGATTTATCAATTTAAATGTCATCGGCGATGCCTCGGAAGAGCACAGGGGGCGTTTTGAGAGCCCTGCGAGGCGTTGGCGATAAGACTTCGATAAGCAAGTAATCTTGCAGCCTCACCATAAAATAAGGCCGGAAATCCAAGAATTGCCTTCAAAACTGCGTTTATGCAAAACCAGCCACTCGTGCTGGTGTAACTTTTTGGGATAGTGGGGCTCTTGCAAACTTTTGATGTAGGGGATTAAAGAGATGATCCTTGCATAAAAACCTGCAGCATATTTCTGGATCTGTTACCACACAATTCTGGTTTTTGTATAAAAAACATCAATCTTGCAACTCTGGAGGAAATTCTGCTACTATAGGACCAGATTTTGACATAACACTAGAATTTTCTGGTAAAAATGCTGGAAGTAGACTTCACAGTATGATTCAGTGAAAAATAAGATCACTATGATATGTCTACTTATAGGACATTTCTGGTACTGTTACTAGAATTCTGGTATTTGTTTACAAATCATCGATCTTGAAAATTTGGAGAAAATTCAGGCACCAGCGGGCCGATCGTTTACTTCATCGTTAAACCGATCGTTAAGACTGTGTATGAGTGATTCTATTGGTCAAATATTGTAAAACTTTGCTGTTGCTTTGGTAACCATCGTTATAGTGTCCGTTCTTTAAAGGTTACTCATGAATAGCCTTTATAAAACGAGACACTTAACGATGGTTACCATAGCAACAGCCAAGTTTTCCAATTTTCGACCGATAGCATCACTCGTAAACAATGTTAACGATCGGTTTAACGATAAAGTAAATGATCTGCCCGCCAGACTAGATTTTGATAGAAACACCAGAAATTCTTCGGTTGACATGTCGCGTCGTAGTGCTTTAGGTAATATATCATTAGAATTAAAGAATAGTTTTTTTTTCTGTACCTATGTATCTCGAGCTAGTGTACCTCTCCGAAAGTTTTAATACACTTATTTTCTTTCGATTTATTTTAATTTTTTTACTTTCTTGTCGTCATGTTTTTGTTTTGGTTAATGTTTTTTTTTTTTTTTTTATTTGATTTTATTTTTTATTTTTTTTAATTTTTTTTTATTTATTTTATTTTATTTTATTTTATTTTATTTTATTTTCTTTTCTTTTGGAGTTTTTTGCGGTTCGGTGCGGAGCGCGAGCGGTTCACCATCAAAATAGCCTACATTTTCTGATACAGACCAAACCAATACTGCCAAGTATGATGACAAGTAAGTAGATCAGACCAGACCTATTATCTGTTAACTTGGTTTTGAAAAGGTCCATTGAGTACAGAGTTGAGAAAATGGGACTCGAGCCCCGAGGTTGAACTATGAAGAATACGTTAAGTTTTCGATCTGACTCTCCGAGCATGGGCGCCCGCAGAAAAATTTCCACGGGGGGGGGGGGGGGGGGAAAAATTGTTGAACCTCAATGGAAGGTCTAGGAGACCCCCCCCCCCCCGGGGGGGGGGGAAGGGAGTTTTTTGTTTGTTTGTTTTTTTTTTTTCATCCAAATATGGTGTACAATTACTAAGCCATGGTAGGTGTATCAAATAATAGTTATAATTTTGACGTGTTTGATATAATGGATAAGGGACAGCAGACGAAAATGATATCAAGGAAAATGTTTAATTCTACTATTCCTTGCAAAAAATGAGTTAAAATTCCAAAACAAACAAATAATGAAGTTTGTTAACTATTACTCCTTTGATTAACATTTCTTTTTCTTTCATTTTTTACCGTAAAATGTTGACTTTTTTGAATTCCAGGGGGGGGGGGGGGGGGGGGGGGGCTCTTGCCCTCCGCTGGGGGCGCCCATGTCTCCGAGTAAATTCTGTACTCGGAATTCAGATAGTTATTATATTATAAATTATATTATATATATTAATATATCATATTATATATATATTATATTATAATATAATCCACCCTTAACGGGTTTTCAGAGAAAAAGAAAGAAAAAAAATCGTACCAAAATTATTATCAAAATGAAATGGAGGTCTGAGAAACCCCACGAAAGCAATGCCGTAATTTTTTTATACGCCTGGAACGGCGGGTTAACTCTTGAATGATTGTTGTCTTTGCTAGACGAGGCAGGCTTCAAAGAGTCGAGAGGACATCGGGTATTGGGAATGGGATTGAGGCTGCACTTGATGAAGCATCCTTTGTCGTCCACATACTTCACAGCACAGTGGAAAGGAAGCAATAAATACTGAGAAACATGGATGTTTGCGAAAATATATGATATCTTTGGCAAAGAGAAATAAATGTGCAAGGATGGTCGGAAGAGGGGGGGGGGGCTTGCGCGGACCCAGCTCTCTTGAACGGGGCATTATTGACCTTCGGTGACCCTCTCCAATGAACAATAAGAGACAACTTTCCGTAGGCACCGATGTCAGTGTGTCGCGGACCATTGTTGATCAGATGTCTCTTCTCTCTCTCTCTCTCTCTCTCTCTCTCTCTCTCTCCCTCTCTCTCTCTCTCCTCCCCCTCTCTCTCTACTAGTGACTAGCATTGGCGGAAAGGGGGGGTGAAGGGGGCGGTCGCCCCCCGCGCTTGGTCAAAAAATGTGGGAAAGAGGGGAAAGAGGAGGAAAGGAAAAGGGGGTCATCGGGGGGGGGGGGGGGGGGGGTGCGAAAATCCCAAGTTCGCCTCCCCCCTCCGTTTGCGACGGCTGGATCTGCCATGGTGGCTTTCTTCCCAACGCAGAAAGAGTGACGAAATTAAAAGAAATCTCTCATTATTAACGTCCAAAGCCGCCATTACGCTCTCGCATTTTAAAAGAATCTTGTGTTGGAGTGGATTTTGTAAGTTTATATATGGAGCTTTCATCGTTATTTTCGGTGCTTTTTACCTATGAAATCGACCTTATGGGGCCGTTGCACATTTTTGCTACAAGCGACTCATTAGTCGATTCTGGTGTAAAAACCTCAAAAATTAACGATGGCCGCACTATATAAAAACTTCCGAAATCCACTACTAAACTCAATAAACGCTTTTATTTGCGCGAGCGTAATGGTCGCATAGGGCAGTAATAATGGGAGATTCCTATTTTGATTTCGTCACTCTCTCTATGCTGACAAGGATGATTCACAGAGTAATTAGTCATCAGAGTAGTGATGCACATCCGATTAATGGTACCTTGAAATCAAGTGACACCGGTGTCAAATGAAAGTCGTCTCTTATTGGTCACTTCTTGATGGAGTTACAGTATTGTTAGATGGGAATCTCCTGCCTTAATAAGCCTACGCTCGCGAAAATAAAAGCGCGGTTTACTGGGTTTCGGAGTGGATTTGGGAAGTTTTAACTGTGCAACAGCCCCATTCACTCGCAGCAAAAAAATGCAGTAAGCATACTCGATACAAGTTTTGGACATGGGCGGATCAAGCAATCTGGTAATCATGGATTCTTGCCATTTGAATGCATGAGAAACAATCGATTCTTGAGGGAGCCATGACCCGTTTACTAATCGATTATTTCTCATACATTGAATTGGGAAGAATCCATAGTTGCCAGATTGCTGTATATCCGCCTTTGGTTCTGGAACAGTAAAGCTTTGATTTTAATATACATATGCTTATGATTTTCAGCAGCGAGAGACGCAAAATTCGATTTTGACCGTTTTCAGCCCTAAACTACCGCGACCCTTTTGCGTTCATAGCTCCAAAAACTAGTGTAGACATAGACTGTGTGCGCCGGTCCGATTATGCAGCCGAGCGAGACATCTGAGAGAGCTCACACGGGTTTTATTTGCATCAGAAAAGAGAATGAGACGGAGGTGTTCATTTTCATCGCTCATCGACTCTCAACTGGAGTCGGACTCCTCGCTTCAGTCGCTCCGCATGAAACCCTTGACAATGTAACATCGTAACATTGAAACATGATAGATGCAGATATTTTAATTTGTCTTTTCTCTCCCTCTCATCATTGTCACCGGCTCGCTCCTCGCTTCTTCCTTCTCTATCTCTCTCTTTCTCTCACACATCCCCTCTCTCCACTCCTCTTCATCTCTCTCTCTCTCTCTCTCTCGTCCATTACATTTTGATTTAGACAACCTATTCGCTAAATACACTGCTCTCTCCATCAGCGAGTGTGCTATGCGTGTGTATTGACACATAATATTATAATTTAAGTACTTCTTTAGTTTAACACTTTAACCCCCCCCCCCCCCCCCCTTTTCTCTTACACCCGTTTGAGCGCACAATTGCTTTGACCCTTCTCTGATGTCACCACTATTCTTTCACTGATTGACAGTGATTTTTTTTTCTTTTTCTTTCTTTTTTTTTTAAAAATGTTCAATTGTAAAAAAATTATTTTAGACTTGCCCACTTACGAATCATGGCACGCGCGACCAAGCGTTCGGCTCTGGGTCGCGACATTTTACTGGGGGGAAAAAAAAAATCAACAGAATAAGTAAAACAATGATCAACCAATTAAAAAATCCGCATAAAACAAATGGATCTAAAAAAAAGGCAATGATTCAATACTCAATAAAGCGCTGTACTCAATATGATTACGATATACGATTCTCCGTTTTCACTCACCCTGCGGGTAAGGATTATTGCGTGCAGTGGCGAGGCGTGAAATTTGGCAACAATGCAGTTTCTCCATTTAAATTAACCAAAAAAGTCGAACGCTTCAGTTATCGGCAATGACCGCAGGCATTTCGACCTTTCTAATGTGTTTAAATGGGGAGAAAGAAACGTTGCCAAATCGCACGCCTCGCCACTGATTGCGTGGTAACGATCTACGATATATAAATCGCATCAAATTCATGATGAGCCATAACTATACACAGAATAGTTTTCTGGGACTTGCTTTTGAAACACCACCAGTGGCGTCGCGTGCAGTTTGGCAACAATGTATTATATCCATTTAAACTCATGTAAAAGATCGAATTCAGGGGGTGCACAGTGCACAAGGAAAATTCGATATATTTAACGAGTTTAAATGGAGCTGTTGCATTGTTGCCAGATGGCACGCGACGCCACTGAACACCACAGAGGCAACCATGATGAAAATAGCCTGTGGATATTTTCAGTATTTTCACAATGGTTCGGTAAGCTCGGTTTGTTTGCCTCTTATTTTTAACCTTTAAAGTTAATAAAAAAAAAAAAAAATAAAAAAAAAAAAAAGAAATACGACAAATCCATTTGAAATATTAGCTTTTAACGGAGGTGCATATGTTTTAGAGTGCTAATATGGACACAGAAATTGATATCCTTACCTAATTGTTTCTTATGGAAGGATTTCTGCGTTAAAGAAACTGCATGACACATGACAGAAACAAGCAAACTTAATGTATCACCAATCACCTGGACTCTGCATAGTTGTGCTAAAATTTTGCGTCATGATAGCCACTCTAAAACATTTTCATTTTCATTTCAAACCAATTTTTATAGAATTAATTACCCACAATTTTTTATTTAAGGTTAGAAACAAGTTAGAATACCTATGAAGCAAACAAACCATCGGAAACAAATCTCTTTATGTAGCCTCACTTTGGCGGACATGTAACAAAGTGTAACCTCTTCATACTTATAGGTATACCTAGTTGCATCAAATGTGCCACTCAAATCACGTGATCAGCCACCCGCCACCCTCTTTCAATACCGGCGAAAATAGGCGATTCCAGGGTCGATTATGTATACTTGAAAAGTCATAAGTTTTTGGCTGAAATTGATTAAGTAATATAAGCAAACATGACCGATTTTAAAAAGATCCGCACTTTTGAGCATACTCTAGGGAGATTCCCTAGAAAGTTTCAAACTGAAATACTCAAAAATAAAGCCTGAATTTTGAAAAGACGAAAATTGCCACGAGCCTCAATGAGAGAGAGTGATCCATACAGATCTAAATATATTCATAGGGATCCATACACATTCATCTATACTCTGTATGGGGAATTGCCTATGGACCTGTGCGCTGTGTACAGTAGTTACGGACCATTTTTACTGAGGAAATTTCTCCTGGAATCACTTACGGTGAGAGTCACAGGAAATAAGGAACGACGAAGCGCGCAGAGACGGCTCGCGCTACTTGGCAACTTTGTTTTTCCTCCATTTGAATCTATGCACAATAATCGAATGCCGGTGAAGCGCTGCTTCGCTATCGAATCGATTGTTTTACACTGAATCAATTGGAGGAAAAACATTGTTGCCCAAAAGCACGAGCCGCCACTGTAAGCGCGTGTAATGTCGACATGCAGTTTATTGATTGAAATTCATCGGCTCATGCAGCGAAAGAGCGCGGAGGAATTCTGCGCTTGTGAATCGTGAAATCTCAAGTCGGATTGACACGCAGCCAAAACGTTGCTTTGCTTCTTCTGATGGTGAGGAAAAGTTCGACGCAAAAGCTACCGTCTCCCTCCTCTCTCTCTCTCTCTCTCTCCATCACTCCCCCTCTACACCATTCCCTCTCTCGCTTGCACTCTCGGAATCCTGTGCAATCAATTCCTCCTTGCATGAAAGTCGGGGATCGTGTGTCGGGCGCCAGTCCGAGCGCACCGCGCCACTTGCCGCTCGTGCTCAGAGTGGGGTGGTGGGGGGCAGTGGGGCGGTTGGGGGGTGTTTGGAGGCGTCAACAGCGTCTAAAGCAGCCATATTGTATCTTCCTAGCAACAGACGCCTCTCCCGTTTCTCCCGCCTGCTCGGAGATCACCATAGCAACGGGAGCGGACGCGTTAATAATAAATTAAATTTCATCGGATTTCTCTCCCTCGCCCCACTGCCATCACCGAGAGCACCCAAGGCAAGGCGCGAGGGCGGATGTGAGCCGTGAGGAATAGATTGAGAGTGGCAACCACTAGTGGATCCAGGAAATTTTCGTCTTCTCTCTTTTCCCATAAGAACGCATATGTTAGAAAAGGAAAGAAGAGGCAGTGACGAAGCGTGCGAGAGAGATGTACTTTCTCCTGGGTGCGTACACGGAAAAAAAAGATTAGTGAAAATAACCATACGGATACCTGATTTTGGCACCTGCTAGATGTTATGGTAAACTTGACCAGAAGTATGGTACATTTACCGATACTTTGAGTAAATTCGACATGCAATCAGGTGACATCACCTAGTAACTAGTCAAAACATAGTATACTTCTGGTTAACATTACCATAACATCTAGCAGGTGCCAAAATCAGGTATTCGTATATGGTTATTTTCACCGTAGTTTTTTTTCCGTGTAGGTATAGGTTAGGAACATAGTCGATTTCACCAATCAGCGGTCATGAACCGAGAACCATCCACCAAATAGAGTCCCCGCATTTCACCACAAGGTACGTTGTATTTACCATATGATGGTAAAATTTACCATACTAGATAGCAGACTCCAAAATCAGCTACGCAGTTGGTAATTATACTACCAGTCTTTTTCCGTACCCTCTAAAACATTTAAAAACTCAGTTTCAGCCCTCTGAGCCCTCCCCCCCCTCACGAACACCACTGCCTGGGCCCCTTCCCTAACTAACTGCGTTCTTGACGCATCATTACTTTATTCTTAAATTGAAGTCCAATGGAGCTGTTGCAAACTTTTGCTACAGGCTTAATGATAGTTGATTACGAGGTAATACCCTGTAAAATTAACGATTAGCGCACTAAAAAATCACGAAATCCACTCCTAAACTCACAAAATGCATTTATATGCGAGACCGTAATGGCGGCCGAGGCCGCGGTTTTCTTATGGCAATCGTATGCTTCTTCTTCTTCTTGTGTGGTGTTGCGAGAACACCTCGTGTAGATGGCGCTGATTGAAGATAGGGAACCCCAATGAAAACCGCGGCCCCAGCCGCCATTACAGTCTCGCATTTAAAAGCATTTTATGAGTTTGGGAGTGGATTTCATGATTTTTTAGTGCGCTTATCGTTAGTTTTACTGGGTATTAATAAGCCTGTAGTAAAAGTTTGCAACAGCTCCATTGTTGAGGTGTATCACAATCTGAAATCAGTCTCTCCGGTGTTGCCCTTTCCCGAACTATGTTCTTCAATTTTTAATTCACTTTAAGCATGTGGCTCATATCAATTGAAATGTCACGAATACGAGTACATCTCATTGGAGATTCACACGAGGAAAATGGAGCAGGAAATGTCAATCGAAAATCCATTTTCCTGCTCTAAATATTAGTAAATGTTTATCAATAAATATTAATAAACTGTTTAATAACTTTGTTTTTTTTTTTTCGTGGGGAAGAGTGTAGTACATCAATAATGTGTTAAGTTGGTATTGCGATTAGCGCTGCTCTGGTAGCATCACTGCCTGTCAACTAGAGTCCCTTGATGGAAATATTGTATAGGTAGTACCGACACGACACTTTATGCATTTTGACAGGAGTCGATTTTGTCGACCGCGTGAACGCATTCGAAGGTTAAGTTTGACAGTGGACCAGTGGTGGACTGGCGGATTTGCCGGCATTCCGGTCCGTTCCCATACGTTCCTCTACGAATCGACTCCTTTCGTGTGGAGCCTTCGATGTCGTCGACTCCTGCTCGACTCCGTGAGAGCCTAAAACCAACGACCAATCACAACTCGTTGAGCTCGTGTCGGTACTCCCTATACAATATTTCCATCAAGGGACTCTACCTGTCAACCTGCCTGTCATTTGTCAATGAATACATGTCGTATGATTCGTTCTATCTAGTCTCGTCCTCTATTGTTATCCTTATTAATTCTCTCAAGTATAAGTATATCTTCATGTATCTTTCTCGTTCATTCTTCGGTCACTACAGAGTACATCTCATTGGAGATTCATACGAGGAAAATGGAGAAGGAAATGTCAATCGAAAATCCATTTTCCTGCTCTAAATATTAGTAAATGTTTATCAATAAATATTAATAAACTGTTTATTATAAGCCCCTGTTTATACTAAACACACTTCTGCCGAGGATATCTGCAAATATTATTCTCTGTTGGTTGTGACTATCTGTGTCAGAGGTATTCGTAAGTAGATCTTTGATACGGAGCAGGTGTAAGTACTTGTTTAAAATATGTATCGTACCAATATGCCTATCATTGAGCGTCAATGTTTTGTCGATTATAGTGCCATGGTTAAAAAAGTGTGTAAGAGAATTATTCGACGAAATTTAAAGTTTTTATCTTTTTAAGTGCAGAAATGAAACCTTGCAACTCTTTAAGAAATGTTTCAGCCTATCAAAAACCTCATTGATCGATTGCAATCTACAATTTTCGGAGGTGACATTACTTGTTTTAAACAGAACTTCTTTGTTTGTTTCGTTGCTTTACTTTCTCTCAGTGTTCGAGCTAACTCTCTTTCTTCAACAGAGAGCCTTGACTTCATATTGAAAATATGTAATGACACTCTGAAATTTTCTGACTCACCTAATTTCTATATCTGGAATTTGAACCGAAATTTGCCGATGTCTCGTTTGATTCGATCACTGCACGAAAATTTGATTTCAACAGTATTGATCAATCATAACTCGTTTTTGAAAGAAAGCGCAAATCAAAATCGTGTCAAGAATATACTGATTGTATTGAATGATTTTGAGGATATCATTATACTAATTCGGGACTTCTCTGACCATAAGAACACTAAAAACGCAACAGTTTTAGACGCAAGTGTTTTTCACCATGACATTTCGTTACCCTCTCCAGAAAACCAAAAAGACGATAATTCAGGTCCATGCGACCATTTTCCAATAAATTATCACAATGATTCCAACGATTATCATTTTTCTCCGAACTATGACAAAGACGTATTGAATACAATGAATTCCAGCGAATCTATTCATCGAGTCCGATCTTTGTTCAACAGTCCCATCTTTAACGGTGAAAATAATTTGATATTCTACGTTTACAAGAAAGATGCGGACAACGAGAGCAGTAATTTTCCAAACCTAGATAATAAGCTGGCTAAAAATCGATCGGAAACAATTCTAAATGAAAAATCGTTGACTTGTGACATCCAATTGATTTTCAAGTTCATGTGGCAAATTTTCCGAGGTTTCGGAGCACTCATTTGTCGCGGTGAGAGGATTTGCTACAGTTACAATCCTTTTTCTGAAAATATAATGCAATATACAGGTGTAAGAAGCACGTACTTTAGTACTTCTGGGTTTTCCATGGAGAATAAAAGTTTATCCATATTATATGTCCTTCCTCCTTCCAAAGGAGTCAGTTTCCCGTTAGACTTCGATGTGCAACGAGTGGCCTTTCATACGCTCTTCACAGAGTATTTCGGAGAATATTTCAATTTTTCTGTGAATTATACTTTTTTCTACACGGAGAAACTATTGTCTGAAGAAGCTGAGCTCCGTTCAGCTCTTGTCTCAAAAGGCTTGAATGTAAATGTTGATCTGATTGTGTTTGAAGCCGGGGTAAGAGTTTCCGATCCCTGGCATTATGATTATACGGCTGCTTTAGACACGAGCTTGTTGATGTTCATTGCACCTCGGAGCGGTTACTGGCCGCAATGTACAGTTTTGTTCAAAAGCTTCACTCCCTCAGTGTGGATGATGATTTTATTTGCGTCTTTGTTTAGTATTTTTGTGCATCATCTATTCAGATGCTTGGCGCTGAAGTCCGTTCGACCCTTCTCTACTAAGAGCGAGCTGATAAGCTACGAATATGTCTCTCCTTCTTGGAGTGTCTACTGCTATTTGATAGGTGTTAGTCAACAGAGGTTACTTTTAGGTCGATTGCTCAGTGGCAAACTTCTTTTCTTCACCACGGTGTTCTCAAGTTTGATTTTAGCTACCCTCCTCCAAAGCGAGATGATAACATTAGTTAGCAAGCGAGTGCGATACTCCGATATTGATACTATTGAAGACCTAGAAGGATCGGACTTGCAAATACACTCGGCCGACTTGAAGAAAGATCTTGGATTACTTAGCACCGATCTCAACTATCAATCAATGGGGCTATTGCACACTTTTGCTATAAGCGATTTAATAGTCGATTCTGGCGTAAAAACCTCAAGAAATAACGATGGCGGCACTAAAAACTTCCAAACTCCACTCCTAAACTCAATAAACGCAGTTATTTGCGCGAGCGTAATGGTGGCCGAAGGCACTAACAATGGGAGATTCCTATCTTAATTTCGTCACTCTTTCTATGCTGACAAGGATGATTCACAGAGTAATTAGTCATCAGAGTGATGATCCACATCCGATGAATGGTACCGCAGCACCAAGTGACACCGGTGTCAAATGAAAGTAGTCTCTTAATGGTCACTTCTTGATGGAGTTTCAGAATTGTTAGATGGGAATCTTCCATTGTTAGTGACTTCGGCCACCATTACGCTCGCGCAAATAACTGCGTTTATTGAGTTTAGGAGTGGATTTTGGAAGTTTTTAATGCCGCCATCATTATTTTTTGAGGTTTTTACGCCATAATCGACTATCAAATCGCTTATAGCAAAAGTGTGCAATAGCCCCATTACCAAAAGACTTACTGATAATCATGTCTACTTCAGTAAATTGCTGGTGGATTTATTCGGCCTTGCTAACAGACCATTAAAAGACAGCTCGGATCCAGATAGAGCCATGTCTGGAAATAATAAACTCCTTGTGAAGCTCATGGATCAAGTGAAAGAACGACTTCTACAAAACCTACGAGCTGACGCTTTTTTGTGCACTTGCCCTGTGCAGGTCGATCAAAGCTTCGTCGACGAATTCTTGAAATGGCATTCCTATTCTAACTAGAGTCCCTATATATGAAAGAGTCAAGACACGTGAACAGAAGTGAGGAAGAAGAAGGTGTCTGAGGAGCCTGGAGGCGCGCCTCTTGTTTACATTTTCATCCAACGATCTTCCCGCCAAAGATTACTTATACATGTATTCGTGTTTGAGTAATCTTTGCTAGGTCAACCTAACCTCCAATACCCGTTGGCTTCACTACCTGTTTTAAAAGTAATGCATGAATTTTATTCAATTCTGAACACATTTTCATCAATTTCTAATTCAAATTTCATCAGTACAAGCTAAAAATGCCGAAAGTTTCCTCAAAGCTGGACAGCAGTGAAGATGGTTCCATGAAGATGTAAACAAGAGGCGCGCCTCCAGGCTTCATAGACACCTTCTTCTTCTTCACTTTTCAGCAGCCAATCAGAGATGGAACCTCGTATGGCGAGACTCTTTCATATATAGGGACTCTAATTCTAACTACAGCGAAGCGCCTGAGGAACAAGAACAACACTTGATTCACGAGAGTGTTCTGAATTTCCCATTCTCTTTTGCATTCCCAAAGTATTCTTTTTTTGCAAAAAAATTTAGTGATCATATCCTTCGGTTAGCAGAGACTGGTCACATCATTAATGTATTTAATCAAGAGCTCAAATACTTAGAGAGCCAATAGTACGGCAGCTTAATATAGACCTTTATCTTGATAAAAGGACCAACATTAGACCTTTTTCAATATCTGATTTGGGATCCGGGTTTATGATTCTAACATGCGGCCTACTTTTAACCCTTCACTGCATGATTTTTTTTTTTCTCAAGCAAATGTGGGTTTTTCAATGTATTAGGTGGTCAAATACATGGGAAAAATAGTGAAAAAAATAATTTGACGGTTTTCGGTCAAAATTATCTTTTTTCTATTTTTACTCGTTTTTTACAAGTGATATAACACCATAAGAAATGGCGGGAATTTTTTTTATTTTTATTTTTTTAAATTTAAATTTTTTTTTTCTTTAATTGGATTTTTCAAAAAGCCAATGCCGGAAACTTTATAAAAATAATCAAAATGAGGTCAGTTTGGATACGGGGGCAAGTTTCCCCACTGACATGATTTCGATCACGAACCCTTCACTGCATGATGTTTTCTTTCAGCCATTTCTTTTTTTTTTTTTTTTTTTTTTGTGTGAGCTCAAAACATACCTTCTCCCGCGTTGACACACCATGCGCCGAAGGCATACCTCAAAACCTGTATTTGATATGAGCGTTTGAAGAATTTGTTCCACCGGTGGAACACCATGCAGTGAAGGGTTAAGTTGTCTCGTTTTTAGCACTGAGCTATTGTGCAGAAGTGTTTGATGAGGATCTACGGTAAAAAAAAAAAAAAAAAATTATATTGATGGCAAATTAATGACAAGTCTTTCCAAGAGCTACCTACAAGACCATCAAACATCAAGTATAGTGACACCCCCACCCCCCACCAGCCACAAAGGGGTATGAGGCGCTTCGCCTTAGACGATGTACCTAGTGACCCTATTTTTGTATCGAACGCCGTGAGAGGGTGCTGTGGGCGCTAGACTTTATACTTGATGGTCTTGTACCCTCTTAGAAAGACTTTTCATTTGCCGTCAAGATCGCATTTCTCTGCGACTTTTCTAGCTCGAGAAAAAGATCGAAGAGGGGGAGGGGCTCGAAATCTTAACTGAAAGTAAGCCCCCCATTGCGCCTAAACGGGGAGTCGCAGAGATTTGAAACTTGGTTGGCTCGTAGCACTTGATAAGACCTATATCATATTCTTACCGCTGTTCTAAGACGTTTCCAGCGCGAGAAAAAAATAGGGGGGCAACGGCCTTTTAGAAACTTCGACCCCCATAACTTTTGAACGGGGAAGAGTGAGGAATCGGAGTTTGCGCAATTTTTCATTATTTTTGATGAAAAATCGATTTCTGAAATGAAAACACACTTTTTCTATTTGAAAAAAATGAAGTAAACCCCCCCCCCCCTCAACCCACCAAGGAAGAGCCACCCAAAATTTTAATGGGGCTTAAAAGAAACTTTGGGTAAAAAATGGTAGGGGAAGTGTGGGTGGGTTGGGACACCGGGAGGGTTGGGACATTGCGTTTTTCTTAGTTTAGGTTGGCACTACCAAATTCATTCTTGGATGTAAAACTCTACTAGTGAGGCCACACTGTCAAACGGAGTTTGGAGGCAATATCACCTATCTTCTTCACGCTAGGTCATTTTTGTTGTTTTGACTCGTACTAATTTTTCTTCTGGCATTTTCTAATTCTCTAAATTTTTTGCTTTGTATTTATTTAAACTTCCCACAAGTGGAGGGCCGATAACAGTATATATTTAGGTGAAACTTTCCGCAATTGCGATCTTCATAACCTAACCTCACTTTTTGATTTTTTTGTTTTTTTACATTTTGTCGTTCTGGAAGGGTTGGGACATCGGTCTCAGGGAGGGTTGGGACACGTTTCCAAAGTGCTTCTCCAAACTAAAAAAACTGAAAAACTTTAAAAACTGTGAAAAATTTTCAGTATCATTATATTTTAGGTCCTAAATTCATTAGATTAGTAAGCTTAACTATTCCTTTAATTTTTCTACTTTTTTTTACTTTAAAACTAATTTTTTAATTCATCATTTTTTTCCTTAGCTGCTAGCGCCATATTTTTAACCGCGGAGGCAGTTTTTATCAATGATTTAATTTTTTTCTACCATTTCTTTGTATTCTTTAAAGCCTTTTTACGTTCTCTAAGTGTTTTGTTCAATTAAAGTTGTTTAAAACATTGATAAAATCACTGCATGTCCCAACCCATACAGGGTAGTTAGGGATGGGACACTTTCTGAATTTTTAAAAAAATTGCTCTCAAAAATTTAGTTTTTAATATTTTTTCTTCAAACCAAGGCAAAACATTTTTATTGTCAATCTGAATAGTCTCCAATAGCAACTTTTGAAAAAAAAAATAAAATTAAGGGACTCATAAACAGGTTTAAAAAAAAGTGTCCCATCCCACCCACACTTCCCCTACAAATTTTTTAACGTTTTTCGAAAAAAAAAAAAAATTACCGTTCAAAAGTTATGAGGGGGGGCGGAAAATCGTAACTTACACACTGTATGGTAATTTTATGTAAGTGATGTAGTTTACTTTACTTGAACTTTCCTTTTTCACTTGTTCTATTTTTGATTCGATCGCACTTATGTTGATTTTTTAACAGTCTTGATGGTTAAATATTAAGCGATAAGTGTTTTTTTTTTTTTTTTTTTTTTTTTTTTTTTTATAGGATGTTTTCAGATTTGTTTTACTTTTATTCATCAAAATAACCTAAACGATATTTGAAAAATCGCAATTATTATGTTCATATATTCATTTACTCAAGTTTCCTTTTTCTCGCTTAATGGAGCCTACATTATCCCTTGAAGTGGTTTTAGTTGTTGTTTATGGTGACTGCATGAGCAAATATTTTGGTCATAAATTGCGTACACAAAAATTCATCAAAATTTATTTAGTTATTATTGATTAACTCTTTTGAATTCTTCACTTATGATATATTTGGCAGCATGACATTTTGTCCATTTGAACCCATAGAAACGGTCGAATCTCATGGTCATCGGCGATTCCTAGATAGTTTGATCTTTTTCATGAGTTTTAATGAGCCAAATCCAATGTTGCCAGATTGCAGGCTTCGCCAATGAGAAGAGGAGTCTCAAATCACGTGACTGCCCATAATCTGTCCTTTTCTAACACACGCGTTCTAAAGGGAGAAGAGGAGGGAAGAGAAAAATACTGGATCTGCCGCCAGTGGCAAAAAGGGAGATACCCGTGGAGACAGGACGATACGAGTGTGAAATTTGGATGCAAAACAAAGCTCGCTTTGGTAAAGTTTATAGACTAAAAAAATTAAAAATTAAACTAAACGGGGCCCTTGCTAACTTTGGCTGCGCATGCATTTGATTGCATAGTTGATTCTTGAGTAAAATTTAGCAAAGACCAAGATGAGAACATGAGCAAATACAAAATTCACTCGTAGACTTACAAAATGGCTTTAATGTTTAAGGCGTATAATGGCGGCGGCAGAGTCATACTGGCCAGGGCCGCAGTAAGTATCGATCGCGGCCTAAGTCCTGCATTTTGAGGCCTGTGAGGCCGGGGCCCCCGAATGGGGAAAATGGAAAAAAATATTACTGAACACATAAAAAATGTGTAGAACAAAACAGTAAATAGACTCAACTGAAGAAGAAACATCGTAAGAAAATTATTAAAATGGCTTGGTGTAAGGACGGAAAGTGCATCGAGCCTGATTTATATGTCTGCTTTTGTCCACGACGCCGCGGAACGCGATTAGGCAGATCAAGGGGCCCCCGCCCGGATCAAAATGGGGCACCCAGGTCCAGACAACTAATCACATTTAGCTTCTCAAGTTGTTCCCGTAAGCAGCAATGAGTGCGAGAGAGAGAGAGGGAGAGAGAGAGAGAGAGAGAGAGAGAGAGAGAGAGAGAGAGGGAAGAGAGAGAGAGCCCTTGAAAATTAAGAATTTAGGACCTTTTTTGGGGAGGGGGGGCTGTTCACCCTGATTTTGCCGACCCCGAAGAGTGGCATGTCACCCGGGGTAAGGGTAGCCACCCTGCCACCACGTTCCCCCGCCCCTGTCCATCATCCACTTCAAGACCGTCTTCAATTTTCCTCCGTGTTATGAGGCAGCAGAGCCCAGTCTTCTTCTTCAGAGGTGTCTTAAAGAAACGTTCTGGGCTACTCAAATATCAATCGGTTTTTTTTTCTCCTTCCTGTACCATTCCTTTTGCAATCAATATTCTGCATATAGAAGGGTTGCAGAAAAGCTTCGACTCGAAAAAAGTAAACTTTCCAGGTGGTGCACAGGTACAAAATACAGATTACAAAAAAAAAAAAAAAAAAAAAAGTGAAGGGGAAGGGGGGGGGGGGTTTGACACGACGGCGCTCAAATTAAGTCTGTCTTACAATTAGTTATCTTCCGGCTTTAATGATGAAGGGCGATAAAAATGAATCCACTCTCATTTCTCATGTAACCAGCGCAGTTTCAGTGCGGGATAATCCCGTAGCCAGCGAGTGGAGTGAGTAGCGCATGGTCTCCATTAGAAAGGGATAATCCTAATCCAGCCAACAATATACTAGTGCCCCTCCCTCCCTTTATATTTAGCCTTTATTATCGACTGATTGATCCTCAACTATTACCTCACGCAGTTGCCAGATTTCCTTCGAATTAGTTTCCGACTTTTCAAGGCAAAAAAATATAGCTACAAAACTTTGATCTAACCTTTTGATCCAAATAATAGATACACCGTACTATTGTGACTTCCTCTCCCCCTGAAATTTTGTCTTTTCGAATGTTTCGAATAAAACACTAAAAACTCACACAAAACATTCGATTGACTGCTTAAATCACGGGGTCCAAAAGTTCAATTATTTTAGGTAAATAATATGTATATTATTCGTACAACAGAATAAAGGCCACATTAAAACTAGAGGGCACGAAATAAGCAAGAGTAAGACATCAAAAAAAATATATACCTATAAAACTGTAATGGACCTATTTCACCCTCTTTTTTTAATTATCTACTTTTATGAAAGTAGGCGAAAAATTTTAAGGACCCCGTATTTTTTCTTTTTTAAATTTTAGCACTGGAAAGTCGAGCAAAATTGGTTTGAAGTTCCGAAGATGAGGTGTCCTATGACGTCATAGGACATCGAGCCCTACTTAAATATGTGTATTATTACGGATTCGAATAAAGTGGAGTTTCTTAGCAACCGCTTATCCAAAATGAAAAAAAAAAAATCGCTGGCATCAGCTCAGTGAGCACTTTCATTTTTCGAACAAATTCATTCAATTTTCAGACCCACGAAATAGGTCCATTATACCTTAATATGTTATATTGAATATAAAAAAGAAATAAAGAGCATTGCGATATAAATAAAAGAAAAGTGAAAATCGAACAAGATAGCATAATGTTTTTTAGTCATATTGCGGTAAATTAAAAGCATTTCAGTACCTACCGGATATTAATCACTTACTTACTTTGACAATGGGGCTCTTGCAAACTTATGCTGTGAGAAAATAAATAGTCCAATCTAATGTGTAAACGGTAAATCAGCGAAAATCACGAAAAGCACAATCAGAAAGTCTAAAATTTAGTAATAAACTTACATAACTGCTTTAACGACAAGATTGTAATGACGGTTCAACGCAGGCATCATAGGAGATTCTTGTGTAATTTGTCTTTTCCTCTACGGAAACACAAGAAATGTCGCAATTTAGATAGGAATCTCCATGATACCTACGTCCTTCTGCCATTAAGCCCGATTCTGAGAGTGAATTTCGTGATTTTTTAGTGTACTCATTGTCATTTTTACAAGATTTTATGCAAGAATCAACTCTTCAATTCCCTGTACCAAAAGTTTACAAGATCCCCATTATGTGATTTGTGTCGGAAAATTTAGAATAGAGCCAAGTTTTTTCACATTACACATCGATATTGCTGAAAACTCATGTAAGTCCACGTGGGTTGGCTAGTTATTTCTTTAATCTATTTTATTTAATTTATCATTTTATGTATCCATTTAATCTATTTTCTTTATTTATCCAATAATTTATTTATTGATTTCCACCCGTTTAACTTGTGTTTATATATTTTCGCCTCAATTTTTTTGGTAGATTAAAATAGGACCATTTTTGTAAATTGTCAATTTTTCATTCTTACTCTGTTCGTTCTTCAAGCTTTTACCTACTAGGAAAACAAAATGGTCTTACTTAGGTATGTATAGAGTAGGAGTAGTATGTTATTTGTTTGAAAAAAAAAAATTAAAAAGAAAAAAAAAGTTAGTATGTAAGTAACTAAGAAATTCGAATTTATCATACATTTTAAAATGAATCCTTCCTACAATCTAGATGAGTACCTGAAACCATTGAAGTGATGGACAAGTCTTTGTACTCCTCTGTACAGTAATTATTTATTATATTTTCTACTTACCTATACTGTTCTTAATTCTGTTCTGTTATATAAATGTAATACCTATATTTGACCTGTACTGAGCTGTACAGCTGGTGTACAAAGAACGAATAAATAAATAATAAAAAAAAAAAAAAAAAAAAAAAATACATAACTTTAAGAAAGATAGCGCGAAACATAAATTTATATTTTACGGCGATTCAAAATAAAAATGATAAATGATGATTTATTTTCAGTCTTTAAACAAATGCAAAAAATATTAAATTAAATAAATTAGGTAAACTATATGTACAACTATAGACAAATTAAATAAATTAACGTATAAAATTAACAAAACAATTTAAGACTGAAAATTCGGTACCTCCATAGGCGAGCCTGTTTTGGAGGTTACCTTTCAATAAAGAATAAATTTATTTGAAAAAAAAAATCTAAAACCGAGAGAGTTTAGGAGAGTAAGAGGGAACCAGGGAACGCACAAAGTACTTTACTTCATTTTTTTTTCCGAAACTGATGCCAAGAAAACTGGCAACAACGTAAAACGCCAGTTATCCGTTCCTCTTTTTATTTTGTTGCCAGTGTCATGTCGTTTCAATTATTGTGTCACAACTTCCTGTTTAACTAAACGTTTTGAGTCCGAATACCTACCGCTTCAAATTATACTTACTCGTATTTTGTTATTATCCATCTGTAGCCACTGTCTCTGGCTCCTGCCTACTCGCTCCACGTGTTTTTCAACCCTTTCACGTCATCGTCAGTGAAGGGAAGAATCCTGGATCCCTTATTTCATACATCATTCTACTTCCTCGGGTAATTAGCAGTTAACCAGCAGTTACAAACGATAGCGATATTTGAAACCCTCGATAGACAAAAGAGGGTGCGGACCATATATTTTTACACCTGTTATATGCTCACCTATTTGTATACAGTCACTTATTGTCTTTAATCAGTAGGTAAGCACAAATCATATACAACGCGTCTGACGAGGGCTGGGGTAGGGAGCTATCAAGGTCATAGATTAAAGCAATGAGCTATAACTTTAGAGTGGCAGCGGGCTGGTCCACCTTGCGCCACACAGGGTAGAAGGAATCCCGGGAAAAAGCGGAATTTGGACGGCAGATTCCAAGGTTTGAGGTTAAATTTTGTAGGTAGCTCAGAATTTGGCGGGAATTCGGACGGCAGATTCCAAGGTTTGACGTTAATTTTTGCAGGGCGTTTCCGGCGATGCCCGAGTTTGTTTACGAAACGACCGGAAACAACCTACAAAATTTAACCTAAAAATCAATTTTAACGGCAAGATGGCGGCACCCCAGGTGACAACAATGAACCAGCGGAACGTTCCTTGATGTGCCAATCTAAAGTTATAGCTCATTGGATTAAAGAGGTATGCTCATCTGACTCCGCGCCACAAATGGCGCGCAGTTCAAAATCACTGCAGGCAAGATGACCGACAAAAGCAGAAAACGTATACACTTTGCAGAAAACTTCGGGTTGTCTTCTGCTTTCCTGCAGAGGGCAGCCAAAAAGTAAACAAGAATCCCAACAAAACGGTAGGAGAGCGTGGCACTATAGATTAGGTTGGCGATATCGAAAAGTCAGCTTCTGATTGGCTAGCAAAAGCATGGGCCCTGGGCCCAGTGAGATCGCTCTTGTGGAGACTTAACGTGGGGTTTCAGACTTTGCCTAGTTTAAAGTCAAATTCCAAGAAAACTGTTGCTCCTTATACCTTCGGGAAATTCAAATTATATTTTTTTAGGACATAACGAAGATATTAATGGTTCACACATATCACTTCATCACAAACTTAACAGAAAAATATGGAATTGAAAGTTAAATTACGAGGATTTTACGATTATTTTTTTTTTTTCGGGTTTCTTCATGAAATCGGCGTATCTCCTTCAATCAATGAATTTTACATGCATTTCAAACCATCTGCATTACACTGAAACAAGAAAACTAGAAAAAAGTGTTGGTCTTTACTTAAGATTGGACTATTTATTTGCTTATAGCAAAAGTTTGCAAGAGCCCCATTGTTGACAGTCGAAAAAATGTGTTTCGCCGAATTCCTTCAATTATGAGAATAGGCTAAATCAACACCGAGGAGTAGGAATAATTAACTACTCATTTAATTTGAATGAACAAGCAGAGATCTGACTTCCTAACCCGGTAATAAAAGGGTTAAAGGGTTAATAATTTAAAACTATCCTGTGAATGACTATATAGGTCTTAATTATTTGTCTTAAGTGGAGATTAAAATTGGTTTTGATAGTTTATAAAATAGAATTTATGAATTTACTTTCTGATTATTGGCCCTTTTTTAACGATCTCAGACCATACATACTTATTGGTTCACTGCCTAAAATAAGGTTACAAGACTTTTCGTCCTGTTTTTTTTGTCCACTTTTTTTTCGTCATTTTTTGTTTCGTCCACGACATTTCGTCCTTGATAATTTGTCCTTTCAATTTTTGTCCCATAGCACAACTGGTCCACTCATTACTTTTGTCCTCGACTGAAACGTCCACGAGTTTTTAGTCCAATTATTTTTAGGTCCAGAGTATGTCTTTTGTCCTATAATTTTAGTCCAATGTTTTTTGTCCTCGGAAAAAAGTTTGGTTCGTCCAATACACATTTATGTTCATTTTTGTTGGTTTACAGGTAAAATTTGTGTCTTTATTTCAATACCAGAGAACGTATTCTATTGGATTTTACCACTTTATCAACATAGGTTCATCCTACGGCAGTTAGTGTGTGTCTCGCTATACCGAATCACCCGATAGATAGTGCAACAATATTTCTATATGTAGAAACAACTGTTGCTATATCGCAATGCAGCTCAATAAAAACCTTTTTTTTTTTCATATTTTTCCGGGGAATTGCATTGGCTCAAAAGATAAATTAACGAAACACCTAGTTGTAATACAATGTTAATTTGTTTTTGGTGAAATTCTATTTCTACATTTTATTTCACCTGAAAACTAGTGAAAAGGAGCATTGGACAAAACCAACTTTTTATTAAGGACAAAAAAAATTGGACTAAAATTACGGGACGAAAGACATACTTTGGACATAAAAATAATTGGACTAAAAACTCATGGACGTTGCAGTCGAGGACGAAAATAATAAAAGGATCAATGGTTCAACAGGACGAAACTTGATTGGACGAATTATCAAGGACCAATTGTAATTGGACGAAAAGAAAAGGGCAAAAAATCGAGACGACGAAAAAGACGGGACGAAACGTCTGTTAACCTAAAATAAAGCTCCTCCAAATTGTTTACAATTGTAAAATAGTGTTTCGTCGAGTGCCTTCAATTAGAAGAATAGGCAAAATCAATACCGTGGAGTAGGAATAGTTAACTATACTCGTTTAATTTGAGTGAACAAGCTGAGATTCGATTTATCTTCCTCGCTTGGTAGTTTAAGATGATTCTTCAGCGTTTAGTGCCGATTTCTGCCACCAGAGCGCTACCGTTCGATGAAAGTCGAATTACAGGCCGAAAGCAATTTATCTTTAAGAAAACGGAGAGTCAGTTAGTAGATAATCATCTGAAGAGTATCTCTGCAAAGAGTCTCGTCAATAACTTCAAAAATAAGGCTGAACAAGTACCAAGAAATAAATGAAATATCGCAAATCGATTCTTGTATCGAAATGCGATTTTTCAGTTTTTGGAACTTCCAGCTGCCTTATTTTAGAAGTTGTTGAAGATAGGTTTTGCAGAGACACTCTTCAGATGATTATCTAGTAACTGACACTCCGACACTTCTTAGAAATAAATTACTTTCGGCCAGTAATTTGACTTTAATCGAACGATAGCGCTCTGGTGACACAAATCGGTACTAAACGCTGCGGAAGATTCACCTTAAGGTGATTCCAGGCGAAACTTTTCCAGATTTCAATCCGATAGATAGCGCCAGTAGTCGCTGTTTGGAAAAGTCGTGTTTTTGGCGTTTTAAACTGAGACCATAGATAAAACGCAAAATCCAATAACGTCAGCACCTGCAAAATTTTTTTTATGGATTTTTTGAACCAAAAATGAGCAAAATTGGTTTAAAATTAAAACCGTAAATTATGAAATTCGTTTCGCCATAAGCTTAGTGAGTGAGAGTGAGGGTGAGTGATGATACGTCTATCCGCCTCACTCGCACTCATTGCGGCTTACGGGAAGTTTCGTATTTCATCATTTCCAGCTTTATTTTTGAGTGTATCAGCTTGAAACTTTCAGGGTATCTTCCTGAAGTATATGCTCGCAGGTGCTGACGTTCCTCAAATTTGTGTTTTTAGCGTGAATTCGTCAAATTATACTCTGTTCAGGATAAGAAGGCGGGTGAGAATTCAGGTTGTAATGCACTATTTAGCAACAGTGCGGCTATACCGGCGACTCCAACCCTCCGCAGAGGCCGTTGTTCTTCCGACTTCTCTCTTGGCACGGATGATTTCCAAGAATCGACAGACTCAAAAATTTACACACGTCCAGTAAAAATTGCGAACGGTCAAAAATATGAAAAAACGGACAAAATTTTCGGCCTAAAGGGCCAAAACTCGGCAAAAGTAGTCGACTTAGAATATTGATGACTCTCAGAAATTCGTATTTTTCAGTCCGAATTTAATTCAGGATATTCCGTGTAATATCGAATTTATGAGAGTCATCAATATTCAAAGTCGACTACTTTTGCCGAGTTTTGACCCTTTAGGACGAAAATTTTGTCCGTTTTTTCGTATTTTTGACCGTTCGCAATTTGTACTGGACGTGTGTAAATTGTTGAGTCTGACGGTTCTTGGAAATCCTCCGTACCAAGAGAGAGTTCGGGCGAACAACGGCCACTGCGAAGGGTTGGAGTAGCAAGCATAGCCACACTGTTGCTAAATAGTGCATTACTACCTGAATTCTCACCCGCCTTCTTATCCTGAACAGAGTATAAGCAAAAAAACTGTTGACTTTTTGAGCAGCGCGACGCGACGTGGTGTCCACAGTTGGAACTAAATCGACCCTGGAATCACCTTAAGGGTTAAAGGGTTAATAATAATTTAAAACTGTCCTGTGAGAGGCATATTTGCATCAAGGTTTAAATTACCTGTTGTCAGTATTTTCTGAGATAAAAATTGGACTTGAAAGTTCATAAATGATGAATAAAATTGATGGAAAATTTACTTTCTGACTATATTTGCACTGTCTACTAATGAAATGAAACAGCCAATGAAGAAAGGTGTGGTGGGGTGGTGAAGGGTAAGTTGGACATGATTCGGTGACCTCTTTGAGTCTCCGCCGGCCGGTGAACAATTGAACATGCTAATGAGCGATTAGAGCACGTCTTTGAAGACTATTGCAGGGTGGAACCGGGGCCAGAACCTACCTGGGCCATCCTCATGACAGGACACGCCGCCAACGCTTCACAGAACATGAGCTTCGGTCCATGGTTGTCAATTGTTCGCCGTCAACTACTACTAGGTGTCTACAAACAGTGTGTGGATCGTCTAACTTTCAGGGTCTTTACTTTTGATCATAATAACACATTTTTTTCTCTTTCTTTTTTTCCCAGCAAGCAATTCTTACAGAGAGGATTTGTGGGACACACTATGGAGCTCTGGCAAACTTTTGCTATAGGGGATTGAAAAGTTCACTTGGGGGGGGGGGGGATCTGTTGATCTTACCGCCCGGCTGTTAAAATAATGTGTAGCAGACAAAAAATGTCGGATCAACAGGCTTGAGCGGTAAAATTAACCGTCAGGGTGGTTAATTTTACTGCTCAAGCCTGTCGATCCAACATTTATTGTCTGCTACACATTTTTTAACAGGCGGTAAAATCAACAGATTTGTTTTTTTTTAGTGTTGATTCTTGTATAAAAACCTGTAAAAATGAAGATGAGTACACAAAAAAAAATCACAAAATTCACTCTCAGAATCGGGCTTAGTAGCGGAGAGACGCAGGTATCATGGGAGATTCCAATCTAAATTGAGACATTTCTCTTTGTTTCTGTAGAGAAAGTGACAAATTATAAGAAAATTATAGACAGGACTTAAAGAAATTTATAGACCAAAAGTATAGACTAAATTATTGATAGTAATCTTCCATGATACCTGCGTTGAACCGCCATTACAAATTTGCCGTTGTATCAGTTACGTACGTTTATTACTGAATTTTATACTTTTTTTTTTTTTTTTTTTTTTTTTTTTTTTTTTTTTTTTTTTTTTTTTTTTTTTATGAAGACTTCCACAGTTGGAATTAATTAGTATATATATACTTTCTCAGTGAGATTATATCGTGATTTTCGCTGGTTTTTACATCGGATTGGACTATTAATGAATACTTACTACAAAAGTTTGCAAGAGCCCCCCATTGTGGGTGCGACCATGATGGAAATCTTCAATGGATATTTTCACGTATGCTCGTTTCATTTGCCTCTTATTTTTTTAACCTTTAAATTTTAAAGAAAAAATTGTGACAAATACATTTGAAATTGATTTTGAATAAAAGTGCAAGTGTTTTTGAGTGTCCATATAGTATATAGACACAGGAATTGATGTATCTGTTTCTTTTGAAATGATTTGCACGATAAAGAAACTGGCGCACGACAGAGACAAGCAAAATTTTCTCATATGGATTGTTATAGCGGAATTTTGTGTTCAGACAGCCATTCTAAAAACACTTGCACTTTCATTTATAAACAATTTTCACTGAATTAATTACAATACACAGTCTTCCCATAAATACTGTCCCTCGCTAAAATGCGTCTAGCGAGAAAACGGCCGGAGATAAGCCCATAAACCCTTACATATTCTAAAAGGAAATAAAAATGGCTACAATTTGGTTTTTAGTTCATTAAAATCGAGTAACGCGTTCGCCTGCAAACGGGCAGTGAACGCGGCAACCTCGATGTGCCTTTTCTCGCTCGATTTGAGGACGCGTTTTTTTAAGTTAAGCAATCGTTAAAACTGTCTGGGGATGAAAATATTGGTGAAACGCCTTAGAAAATGACAAGATTAGTTTATGTAAACAATAAACAAAATGTTGGCTTACAATCGTAATCATAAAAGGTGCTCAAAATTCTGTGTTCAAAATTTCTGTGGCACTCCGATTCGTTTTGAAAAGCGCAATCACTGCAACGCGATTGTGGAAATCTGACCACTCCATGATCGGTTCGATTATGAGACTAAACCTCATGATTTGAAAGGTGAAACAGGCGTATATGTTTGTACACATCTTATCTAAGATGTTCAGTCGCAGATTCAATTGATTATCTGTGATGATCCGTGGACATACAGCGAGTTGATATCACACCGCTACCGCAGAAAACTGATCACAATCGAGCGAGAAAAGGCACATCGAGGTTGCCGCGTTCACTGCCCGTTTGCAGGCGAACGCGTTACTCGATTTTAATGAACTAAAAACCAAATTGTAGCCATTTTTATTTCCTTTTAGAATATATAAGGGTTTATGGGCTTATCTCCGGCCGTTTTCTCGCTAGACGCATTTTAGCGAGGGACAGTATTTATGGGAAGACTGTGTGTGTATATGTTTCAAAGTTTAAAAAAAAAATGAGGCAAACAAACCAATATCAGATCGCCCAAGCTGCCTCACTTTGAGATAGGTATCATAACATGTATAAATGTATTTTACAGAATACAACAATCAGAATGGAAACTTTGGTTCATTTTGAACCATTCTCTGGTCCGCCATCTTTAGAAGTCTGTAAAGATCCCCACTCAAAGCATTGCAAAAGACAGAGACGGAGGTCAGAGACAAGGTTATAGATTAAAGAGGTATGCTCATCTGACTTCGCGCCTCAAAGTCAGTAGCGCGAAGTTCAAAATCCAGATGCAAGATGGCCGACAAAAGCAGAAAACATTTATACTCTTTCCAGAAAACATTGGGCTCCCTCTCCAGAAAAGCAGAAAATAGTCCGATGTTTTCTGGAAAGAGTGTACAATGTTTTCTGCTTTTGTCGGCCATCTTGGATCTGGATTTTGAACTTCGCGCTACTGACTTTGAGGCGCGAAGTCAGATGAGCATACCTCTTTAATCTATAACCTTGGGTCAGAGACGTATCCGCCATCTTGAAAAGTCACCAATCTAGATCGAAAAAATGTTTCCATCAGTGGCGGCTCGTGCTGTTTGGCAACACTGTTTTTCCTCCATTTGATTCTGTGTAATACAATCGATTCGATTGTGAAGCAGCGCTTCACCGGCATTCGATTATTGTGCATAGATTCAAATGGAAGGAAAACGGTTTTGCCAAATAGCACGAGCCGCCTCTGGTTTCCATTGGTTTTTTTATGGGAGTTTTCATTCTGATTGTACGATTCTGTGCTTCTGCCATCGCACCTACAACATACAAGTTCGTTCTTACATTTTTAAGAGCGGACATCACAGATTTATGACGAAATCAGGCATCAGAGTGCAGTGCTTCAGCCCCTTTTACTCCACCTCCAATCAAAGCGCCAGTTTCCTTCCGTGTCTTGATATTCTGACACTCAAATGCTCAATAGTTCGTCATACTCTACTGATTTACACCGACTCACAGTGGGTAAAATAGAACTGACCAATCTGGCAACTATAGAACTCAGCAAGCTACTGATACTATAGTTTAATGCAAGGTAGATGGAGAACAGGTATGGACAACACTCTGAGGTTGGCTCTGATTGGTTGTGGAAAAAGCGACTCCGCCGCCATTTTTCTGACCGCGCGATTCAAATTTAGATTTCACATCTTGAAAAAGAAGACGAACAACGTAATTGATGATGTAAATCCATTCTATAGTCACAAAATTAACATTTAAAGATAAAAATTACATTTCATTGTTCAAATAAATAAAGTATTGCTTCAGATAAACTTCCTCTTCAAACCTAACCACAAACAACAATTCCAAGATATACACAGTGTAGGTAGGGAGACAAGATGGCGTCGAAGTCTTTTTTTCCAAGTGGCCACGCCCCCTGAGTCAAGTGTTGTCCATACTGTTCTCCATATACCTTGAGTTTAATGGGTATTTGGCAAACTTTTCCTACAGGGGATTAAAGAGTTGATTCTTGCAGAAAAGACTGTAGAAATGACGAAGAGTACACAAAAAAAATCACAAAATTCACTCTCAGAATCGGGCTTAATGCCGGAGAGAGGCAGTCATCATGGGAGATCTCTAGGAGTCATTTCACGAAAGAGGACAGATGGAAGCTCAGGTTTCCTACACCGCTGGACCGCTGGTACGGTCGCGCATCGAAATTAGTGCTTAAAAACATGAACAGATACTTCTAATACTATAGCTAGGTACTCAAAATAAGATGGTATTAGAAGTATTTGCAAAAACGAAAACTCGCCCACGCAGTAAACAAGGCGATCTGTCACCTGCCAACTCTCGTGAAATGACCCCTATTTAAATTGACAAATGGGGCTATTGCACACTTTTGCTATAAGCTATTTAATAGTCGATTATGGCGTAAAAACCTCAAAAAATAACGATGGTGGCACTAAAAACTTCCAAAATCCACTCCTAAACTCAATAAACGCAGTTATTTGCGCGAGCGTAATGGTGGCCGAAGGCACTAACAATGGGAGATTCCCATCTAACAATTCTGAAACTCCATCAAGAAGTGACCAATAAGAGACTACTTTCATTTGACACCGGTGTCACTAGGTGTTGCGGCACCATTCATCGGATGTGGATCATCACTCTGATGACTAATTACTCTGTGAATCATCCTTGTCAACATAGAAAGAGTGACGAAATTAAGATAGGAATCTCCCATTGTTAGTGCCTTCGGCCACCATTACGCTCGCGCAAATAACTGCGTTTATTGAGTTTAGGAGTGGATTTTGGAAGTTTTTAGTGCCGCCATCGTTATTTCTTGAGGATTTTACGCCATAATCGACTATTACATCGCGTATAGCAAAAGTGTGCAATAGCCCCATCATACAGGAATCTCCCATGATACCTGCGTTGAACTGCCATAACGATATCTTGCCGTTATAGCAGTTCTGTGAGTTTATGATTGAATCTTAGACTTTTCAACTATGTGATTTTAATTTTCGCTGATTTTAATATCAGATTGGACTATTATTTGCTCACAGCAAAAGTTTGCAAGAGCCCCACTGAGCAAGCTACCGAAAATTATTTGAGTACAGGAACTTTATAGTCAACTTATTTACGTCGACCTGCTCATTTGCGTCCATATTTTTACATAGTTCACAGTTTGCATGTCTACTTTAACGCGGCCGAAAAACAGAAACTTCCGGCTACTGTGCGGTGGTGGCTTGGCGGCTCTTCTCGGCTCGGCTGTCACTATGTTTGTACCCAGATTCAAGCATTAATTGTTCTAAAAATGCGTTTTACTCTTTTCGGCCGAGTGCTTTGCAACTGATCCCAAATTGGTTCATCGGGATGATTTACAATCTCGTGAGAATCACGTTCTAGCTCCAATGAGCACAAGACAGGCTCGCAGGGCACAGAGAACACTGGGCAGGACATGACCCCCAGTTACATCGTCTATGGAAAAATTTCCGGTGAAAGCAACGGCGCAGCTCAACGGCTGAAATTGCAGAAGACAGGTTGAAAATCACTTGGCCAGCTTTAATTGAAGGCTACTCTTAAGGACATTTTCGATTTTTTCTACATATTTCACGCGCGTACACTTTCATCACAGAATACTATAATCAGGACGGAAACTCCCATAAGAGCCAATGGAAACAAGATTTGGAATTTAGTGGCACAAACTGGCAACTGTGCCTACTCACTTCTCAAGATGGCGGACATGCTTTTTCAGGCTATACAACCAATCACAACTCGGCCAGTTGTCTGCCGAAGATTGCCGAAGATGCTCACTTTCGAACATGGCGGCCCGAAGTAAAGAATGTTTCAAAATGAATTAGAGTTTCCATTCTGATTAGAGTATTCTGTGCTTTTATTTAATGAAGTACGAACATGCTAACGATGTACGATTGTCACATTGTGGACAGTCGAAATAGGACGAATCGTTTCGCTCCTTCAATTCAGGATGTAGGCAAAATCAATACATTGGAGTAGGAATATTTATCTCTACGCTCGATTTGAATAGATGCGCGGTGACTTGATTTGATAAACTTGATGACCTCTTTCACTCATTGAAACTCAGGATTCATCATATGGGCAAAAAGGCGATGTCTGCAAAACCCCCCTTGTCACCCCTCTAACGATTCAGCTCGGCAAATGGAGTCGATCGCCCTCAAGGGCTTCCATATCCTTTGCAACTGTGGCTCTTTCACTCATTGAAACTCATGATTCATCATATGGGCAAAAAGGCGATGTCTGCAAAACCCCCCTTGTCACCCCTCTATCGATTCAGCTCGGCAAATGGAGTCGATCGCCCTCAAGGGCTTCCATATCCTTTGCAACTGTGGCTCTTTCACTCATTGAAACTCATGATTCATCATATGGGCAAAAAGGCGATGTCTGCAAAACCCCCCTTGTCACCCCTCTATCGTATCAGCTCGGCAAATGGAGTCGATCGCCCTCAAGGGCTTCCATATCTTTTGCAACTGTGACTCTTTCACTCATTGAAACTCATGATTCATCATATGGGCAAAAAGGCGATGTCTGCAAAACCCCCCTTGTCACCCCTCTATCGATTCAGCTCGGCAAATGGAGTCGATCGCCCTCAAGGGCTTCCATATCCTTTGCAACTGTGGCTCTTTCACTCATTGAAACTCATGATTCATCATATGGGCAAAAAGGCGATGTCTGCAAAACCCCCCTTGTCACCCCTCTATCGTATCAGCTCGGCAAATGGAGTCGATCGCCCTCAAGGGCTTCCATATCTTTTGCAACTGTGACTCTTTCACTCATTGAAACTCATGATTCATCATATGGGCAAAAAGGCGATGTCTGCAAAACCCCCCTTGTCACCCCTCCATCGTATCAGCTCGGCAAATGGAGTCGATCGCCCTCAAGGGCTTCCATATCTTTTGCAACTGTGGCTCTTTCACTCATTGAAACTCAGGATTCATCATATGGGCAAAAAGGTGATGTCTGCAAAACCCCCCTTGTCACCCCTCTAACGAATCAGCTCGGCAAATGGAGTCGATCGCCCTCAAGGGCTTCCATATCTTTTGCAACTGTGGCTCTTTCACTTATTGAAACTCAGGATTCATCATATGGGCAAAAAGGCGATGTCTGCAAAACCCCCCTTGTCACCCCTCTAACGATTCAGCTCGGCAAATGGAGTCGATCGCCCTCAAGGGCTTCCATATCTTTTGCAACTGTGGCTCTTTCACTCATTGAAACTCAGGATTCATCATATGGGCAAAAAGGCGATGTCTGCAAAACCCCCCTTGTCACCCCTCTAACGATTCAGCTCGGCAAATGGAGTCGATCGCCCTCAAGGGCTTCCATATCTTTTGCAACTGTGGCTCTTTCACTCATTGAAACTCAGGATTCATCATATGGGCAAAAAGGCGATGTCTCTAAAACCCCCCTTGCGACTCCTCTATCGATTCAGCTTGGCAATAATTATTATTTCCGGTTTTTTTCCGATAAAAAAAGGATTTACCAAGATACAGAAATTATGCATCTGCTGTCCAAAATGCGTATCGAGCGGTTTGATCATCATCAGTAGGTATACATTACAGTTTAAGAAATATTGACTCGATGCGAGGAATGAACGAAATCCAAGTATGAAATTAACGTTAATACTTTCACTTTAACGTTAAAATTAACATTTCACTTTCGACTCTTATCGCTTGTTCTTTTCTATACTGGTAATTTTGCTTCCTTTGTTAATTTTAAATTGGAATTTTCGCTTTTCTAATCGCAGGTAATTTTTTCATAAAATTTAATGTATAGGTACTGATGATGAGCAAACCGCCTGCAGTGCATTTAAGGCAATAAATACACAATTTTCTCATCTCAGTAAATCCTTTTTTAATCCAAATATAAATTCATTGATGCTCTAGCGCTCATTTCAGAAGTGTAGGCGCACCTAGACCGTAATCTTTGGCGAATTTCCAATTTTCATTGCTTCAAATCTATACAAAACTTGTCTCCGCGACTTTGAACATTTAATTTTAAAGTGTCTGTAGGCTAAGCATGGATGTTTCAAGTCTCCACAGTGTCTTCTGGCAATAAACAAAAACTTTCATTTCTCTCAATTTGTCCATAGTGGCTGTATAGGCTCCGATCAGGAGCATGAGCCAATAAACCCTCATTAAAAAAAAAAAAAAAAAATGTACTTTAATAAAAAGCCAACGCGGAAAAAAATCAGGTCTTTATATTTTCTACCATGATTGCTGAAAAAGCCTCAGCTACCGCGATAGTGAGTTTTTTCTACCATGCGCACGGAAAAAAAGATTGGTGAAAATAACCATAAGGATACCTGATTTTGGCACCTGCTAGATGTTATGGTAAACTTGACCAGAAGTATGGTATATTTACCGATACTTTGAGTAAATTCGACTTGAAATCGGGTAACATCACCCCAGTACCTAGTCAAACATAGTATACTTCTTGTTAACATTACCATAACATCTAGCAGGTGCCAAAATCAGGTATCTGTATGGTTATTTTCACCGTAGTTTTTTTTCCGTGTGGTAGATTTTTCGACTACCACGAATGATAGTAAAAAATCTACTATGGTCGATAAAAAAAATCTACCGTGATCGTCGAAATATCTACCAAGGTAGAAAAAACACTCGATCGCGGTAGCTGAGGCTTTTTCAGCAATCATGGTAGAAAATATGGAGACCTAATTTTTTTCCGTGAATGCTCAGATTCATTATCATTGGTTTTTTTCTTTTAATTTGTAACAAGAGAAATAATGTAGAAAAATTCCAAAGATTATCGGTCTGGGTGCGCCTACTCTTCTAAAACCACCTCTATCGCGAATGAAACGCAGGCTGAGCAAAAGTTCTAAAATAAATCGAATTAAGCCTGAAGCAAACTTTTCCACGTTCGCTCTTACTGATGGGAAAGTACCAGAGCCGGCGCAGCAGCCAATATTGCACTTTGATTTCCTTGACGGAGGAATCACCGGGAATCACAGAGAATCACCGCACTATGGTCTGAGGTCGTCAAAAAGTGGCCGAAAATCAGAAAGTAAATTCATCATAAATTTTTCATTTATAATCTTCCAATTCGAATTTTAATCACAAAAAACACTTAATGCAAGCACTTTAAACCTAGAATTTCAATCGAAAAGTTTTAAATTGAGCTTGAAAGGACAACAACGATGATTTTTGATCACTTTTTTTTTCACTGATTTTTGGCCACTTTTTTTCGATCTCAGACCATTGTGCACCGGTGTGTTTGTAAAGCGTGAGCAGCGAAGCGTTAAAGCGTGTTATTACCCCCAACACGGGCACTGTGCTCAGTGTGCTCGGCTCGAGTCTCGACGCGACCCCCGACCTGATGCGGAAGCTAGCTTGGGCTTGGACCATGATTGGATTGCTATTCAGGGTGAAAACGAATCAGCATGTGGAGCAACACACAGCAAACATGAGATTTCCATTGAACGATGAACCGGAGTTTCGAGTAGAGAGTAGATAGTGAGAATAACAGGCCTGGGCAGGATCCAATGTTGCCAGATTATACTATAAATGGGGCTATTGCACACTTTTGCTATAAGCGATTTAATAGTCGATTGTGGCGTAACAACCTCAAGAAATAACGATGGCGGCACTAAAAACTTCCAAAATCCACTCTTCAACTCAATAAACGCGGTTATTTGAGCGAGTGTAATGGTGGCTGAAGGCACTAACAATGGGAGATTCCTATCTTAATTTCGTCACTCTTTCTATGTTGAGAAGGGTGATTCACAGAGTAATTAGTCATCAGAGTGATGATCCACATCCGATGAATGGTGCCGCAACACCTAGTGACATCGGTGTCAAATGAAAGTAGTCTCTTATTGGTCACTTCTTGATGGAGTTTCAGAATTGTTAGATGGGAATCTCCCATTGTTAGTGCCTTCGGCCACCATTACGCTCGCGCTAATAACTGCGTTTATTGAGTTTGGGCGTGGATGTTGGAAGTTTTTAGTGGCGCCATCGTTATTTTTTGAGGTTTTTACGCCAAAGTCGACTATTAAATCGCTTATAGCAAAAGTGTGCAATAGCCCCATTACCAAATTTTACTTTGAGTCAAGTGGGGACAAATCGAATACATATCGGGAAAATGTTAACACTGGCATAGGTCTCTCGTCGTTGCGGGGCTCAGCAGTCAATGTAGAATGGACATTACTCGCCGCACAGAATGGGGCCGTTGCACATTTTTCAACAGGGTCTACCAAATGTTGACTACATTTTTGTTGAAATTGATTTTTTTTCTGAAAAGGGCTTGCTATTTAGAGTATTTTAGACTCCCTGTTTTTTAAATTCCGACTTTTCAAAGAGAAGTAATGATTTTTTAAAAATGGGCCCAAATCGAACTTTGATCTTCGATGTATCGAAAACGAAAAACGATATCGACCTTCGGTTTGCACCAAAAGTCTTAGCATTTTACGCCCTTTCAAACGATGTATCATAAGATAGGCGTTGCTGTTTAAAATTTCTGAGATAGCCCCCTTGGGCAGGGTTCGAAAATTTCATGAAAAATAAAATCGTGAAATTTCACGTGAAATATTTCATGAAATTTCTGAAATTTATGAAAAATACGGAAAAATACTCCGCAAATGCTTGGAACTTCCTTTCGGTTGCTTTGCCTCACCAAAAATGAGAAACAAAACTATTGGTGCTATTATTTAGCTGTTTTTTGCCTTCTTTTAACATCACTGCCAGCCAGTGCAAGCAAAAATAAATAAATAAATTATTTATTCTCAATTTGAAATTAGTCTAAATGTTGGTGGGTCTCTAGAGATTTTACCAAGTAATTACTGTGTAAAATACAATTCTGGTAAAATGAGAGTCCAAAGCCCTCATCTTTAAGGATCCAGCCCTCGCAAACGGGGGGGGGAGAGGGGATTTGGGATTTTTTATCTCTCGTTACCCCGTTGCCCCGTTTTTTTTTCTCTCTTTCTTTTCCCCTTCCTTCCCTCCCTTTTCAGGTAGAACGTTGGAGGGGGGGTGTTACCCCTTTCACCCCCCCCCTTGTTTCCTCCGATGGCTCTTATATTATTCAACAATAATTATGATTTGAACAAACATTTTCACGATACATGTAAGTGTAAAAATTATAGCATTAAGTAAGGTGGGCAATGCAAAAAATAAAAAATAAATAAAATGAAAATGATGCTGGGAATAAAACTTTATTGAGAACTTCAAAAATTTGAAAACATAACCTTCAAGTAACTGATGCAAAATTTAGGGATGCCCTGGGTTGTTTACCTTATGATAAAATGAACATTTACCATGGTGAAATACTTAAATACATAGTAATCTTTGGGAGGGCGTTATTACAAACAGATATCAATTATTTCATGGTGAAAATTAGACGAATTCCTCTTCAGAGTAGAAAAGAATCATAAGAAACGACGAATGGGAGTAAATTTCAAAAATTTCATAAATTTCACAGCTTCGTGAAATTTCATGTGAAATTTCAAGGAAATTTCATAAATTTCATATGAAATATTTCACACTTGAAACCCTGCCCTTGGGGGCCCCCCAGAGAGGGCCCACAAATCGGTGACCCCCTGAAAAGATGTCTCCCTCAAAATAATTGAACACGTGTTTCAGCGTTTCTCGAATTTCGGAGCCGTTCTCGAGATTTTCGGCTTGGCTCCTTTTTTAATTGACACCCTGTATAAGCGATTTAACAGTCGATTGCGGTGTAAAAACCTCCAAAAATAACGATGGCTGCAATAAAAACCTCCAAAATCCACTCCTAAACTCATTGAACGCTTATATTTGCGCGAGTGTAATGGTGGCATAGGGTAGTAATAATGGGAGATTCCCATCTTAATTTCGTCCCTCTCTCTATGCTGACAAGGATGATCCACAGATAATTAGTCATCAGAGTAGTGATCCACATCCGATGAATGGTACCAGTGGCGGATCCAGAAAATTTTTCTGGGGAGGGGCACGCTAGAGTCCCTATATACTATGAGAGTTGCGACAAGACTCTCAAAATGAAGAAGAAGAAGCGGATCAATGGAGCCCCCAAGAGGCAAATTGCAAATGGCGGATGGCCATTTGCCTCTGCGCTGTTGCCACTGTTTCGCTGTCTCTTATAGGTTAGGTTCAGATTCTCGACAGTAACGGTCGTTATTGAAAGAGATAATGTTCTCCATGATAACATTCAAGCAGAGGAAAAATTCACAAAAATTACCGTGGTCACTGTTACTTCAAATGCGTAATGATAGCGAGTTCGCGAAAAGTAAACAAACCCTCCGCCATTTGCATTTGCCTCTTGGAGCTTTCTTGACAGCCTAAATCTGAGAGCCAATCAGAAATGGATTCAGCAATGGCGCAACTCTCATAGTATATAGGGACTCTAGGGCACGCCTGTGAAATTTTGAAATTTGAAGCGTCGATGAAAGCAATTTCGGGCCATTTTCTATTGAAAAAAGGCAAAATTTGAGGCCTCTGGGGGGAGGGACACGTGCCCCCGTGCCCTCCCCGTGGATCCGCCACTGAATGGTACCGTGACATCTAGTGGCACCAGTGTCAAACGAAAGTCGTCTCTTATCGGCCACTTCTTGATAGAGTTACAGTATTGTTAGATGGGAATCTCCCATTATTACTGCCCTAAGCCGCACCAGTACGCTCGATCCTCTAAAAGCGTTTATTGAGTTTAGGAGTGGATTTCGGAAGTTTTTAGTGCTGCCATCGTTACATTTGAAGGTTTTTACACCAGAATCGACTATTAAATTGCTTGTAGCAAAAGTGTGCAACAGCCCCATTACCAACTTTTACATTGAGTCAAGTGGGGACAAATCGGACAAATATCGGGAAAATTGGCAACACTGGCAGGGGTCTTTCGTCGTCATTGGGCTCAGCATGCAGTCAACGCAGAATGGACATTACTCGCCGCACAGAATTGCTGACAGATTTGGCAAAAAATGTACAAATTTGACATTTGCCCTTTCGCTTAAAGTGTCCCATTTAAGGGACGACATTTTACACGGAGCCTTATGAAAATTCGACAAAATTTACTCGAACATGAAATCATATGAAAAGTTCGTTCAACATAATGTTATAGGTTTTTTATAGTTCAGTGACAGTTCTTTCTTAATTTTTGTGCGAAAGGGTTAAGGCTCATGCATGGGATTTGGATATTTTTCACCAAATCCTGGCAGCCGTGTCGTACAGTCAGCAATCAGTATGCTGATTCTGCTCTTCCGGACGACATGAAACGAGATAGAGGGCATCGGTTAATCCCAATACTGCTTTGAATGGCACTCACAATCAGTCAGTGGCGAGGCGTGCGATTTGGCAACATTCCTTTCTCCCATTTAAATGCAATAGAAAGGTCGAAATGCCTGGTCATCGCCGATGACTGAAACGTTCGACTTTTTTGGTGAATTTAAATGGAGAAAGTACATTGTTGCCAAATTTCACGCCTCGCCACTGCACTCACAATCAGTGGATCGGACCATGAAAACCGGACATAATTCTTCAAATTAAAATCAAGATTTTGTATACAGTAAGTAGCACAACAACCAAAACTTGTGTGAAATAATTAATTTCAAAGCTTAAAATGAGTAAAATAACACGGTTATTACAAGAAAATATGAAATGTGGAAATGTTTTTAATAATAAGAATAAAAAAAAAAAAACAAAAACGATTTTCCATGTCCAGAAAAAGCCTTGTTTTGATCCAATGTGCGGTGTCACGTGACAGATATGAAACAGTCCCTTTAAGTTCAAGTTTCCCTTTATATCTGCCTAAAACTCCATAAAAGCTGCCTATGAAAAGCTGTTAAAACGAGCAGTTTAACGATGGCTACTAAACAATATTCCAGTCTTAATATTCTAGACCAATAGCGTCTATTTTCGACAGTCCGAACGATCGGTTCGAAGTAATTAATCTAATTTACCAGGCCACTGATATAGTGCAGAATTCCACTGAGCTGCTGAACCAATTTCTGCGAGCTGATCGGGGACTTCATAGTTAAACAGATCGATAAAACTAATTACAAGTGACAGGATTGGGTGGGAGACCGATGTGGGTCGGAAGTCTTTTGAAAACCATTGTTCAGTCGCTCGTTATGTAAAGGTGTCTCCGGAGCAACCTTTACTTACCGAGCGACTGGACAATAGTTTTCAAAAAAGATCCACCCTGAATCGATCTCTCACCCAATCGTGTCAATTGTTTTCAGTTTTATCGATATGTTTAACTATGAAGTCCCCGATCAGCTCCCTGATTGGTCAATTTAACCCTTTTACGACAGGTCAAATGAAGACAAAGGAACACTCCCTCAAATTGAGTTGGGTCTAGTTAAATATTGCTACACCACAGTGCTGATTTTGCATACCCAGTTAATTGAAGGCGCTCAATGAAAAATACTTTTTTGGTATTAACAAAATTTGGAGCCTCAATTATTGTGAATAAATAATTGAAATGGGGCTCTTGCAAACTTTTGCTGTGAGCAAATGAATAGTCCAATCTGATTTAATAACCAGCGAAAGTCATGAAAATCACACTAAAAAATACTCAAATTGAGTAATAAACTCACATAACTGCTATAACGACAAGTTCGTAATGGCAGCTCAACGCAGGTATCGTGGGAGATTCCTGTCTATTACGTCACTTTCTCTACGGAAACACAGAGATATGTCTCAATATAGATAGGAAACTCCCGTGATACCTGCGTTTCGCCGCCATTAAGCCTGATTCTGAGAGTGAATTTCGTGATTTTTTAGTGTACTCATCGACATGTTTACAGGTTTTTATGCAAGAATCATCTCTTCAAAACCATATAGCAAAAGTTTGCAAGAGCCCAATTATTGTGAATAAATTACTGAAATGGTGCGAGGGAGATCGAGTTACAGAAACGAATGGATTCAGGCGTGGTATTGTAGAGGTAATGGTTAAATCTAGCACTCCTTGTCCTTGAGACATTTAAGGTGATTCTATGGCAAACTCCCGAAAATTTTAATCCGATAGATGGCGTTACTTGTCGCTGGCTCCGAAAATAGCCGTTTTTTGACGGTTTTCGGCTGATTTCTCTGAACAGACGAATGAGAGACGAAAAATCGGAATGTCAGCACCTGCTTAATTTTTTGCTTGATTTTTTGAGCCATAAACGGGCCAAATTGGTTCTAAAATAAAGGCGAAAGTATGCAAAGAAAAAATCACATGTAATTTGGAGTTGTATCAGTAAAGATTACAGGTGAAACAGAAACCTGTAATCTTTACTGATACAACTCCAAATTACACGTGATTTTTTCTTTGCATACTTTCGCCTTTATTTTAGAACCAATTTGGCCCGTTTATGGCTCAAAAAATCAAGCAAAAAATTAAGCAGGTGCTGACATTCCGATTTTTCGTCTCTTATTCGTCTGTTCAGAGAAATCAGCCGAAAACCGTCAAAAAACGGCTATTTTCGGAGCCAGCGACAAGTAACGCCATCTATCGGATTAAAATTTTCGGGAGTTTGCCATAGAATCACCTTAAATCAAATCAAATTTCCCGCTAATAAAACTCACATCAAATTGGTGATTTCAAATCACTCGCCCGCTGAACTGAGCCCCCATCTCTTTGATCCATTAAAATTGCTTGCTCTTCATTGAAACAGAGTGATTTCGGTGTTAGGAGGGTGGGGGATTCGAACTGCGAATTACGAACGTGCGATGCGACAAGTGTCAGTTAATCTGTTTAATCTAGCGCATTCCTCGTCGCATCAATACAGGAAGAAAGAGAGAGAAAGACATGATAAAAGGGGCAGGAGGAGGGTGAGGATAGGAATCTAAAGTAAACAAGGAATAGCACGCAATGTAAACAAAAACAGGAGCAAGTGTGGGTCATCCTTGTTCCTCAGCCTTCCTATCTCGTCGCGCGTCGTGTCGTGGCATTGCATAACAAGCGCGGCGCGCCGGCGTATTTGCAGAATCTGCTTCAATTCTCATCGATTCTACACTGCTTCAGCCCCCCCCCCCCCATCCCCATCCCGTCTGCTAATTCCTTCCCTTTCTATCTCGCGGCTCTACGTATACTACCCCCCTTCAATCTTGCTCCATCCGCGGGTAATTCACGCACAACCACCCCCGGCCTAACAATTCAGCGGCGCTCGGTACGTAGTAAGGTGAACGCACCATTAACAGACACCGGTCGAGTAAGATACACGCGGAGACAAATTGATATTTGGGGCTACCAGAATTACTTCTATACGTAACAGTTAAATGCAATGGGTCTGTTGCATACTTTTGCTACAACAATATAGAACCTTGATTCTTATGTAAAATTCGGCGGAAATAACGATGCGCACAATAGAAACGTTCAAAATCCACTCATTAACTCAGGAAATCACTTCAATTTCAAACAGCCCGCGCTACACTAGACACTATTTGCACCGGTATACTACTACATAGACGGAACCTCAGTGCATAAGTAAACAACATCGTAACTACAAAATGATGGAATCCCCTTCTAAATACATGAACTATTGGCTGCATTTGCTGTCTGGTCTTTTCGGTTTATCTAAGATTACAAAATAATATAAGAAATGTACGCATCTAAACGAAACATTCCAATGTTTGTAAGTTCTGTTCATGTTTACATAAACGAGATGATTCCATTTATGTAGTTATAAATCGGTGATATAGTGTCTAGTGTAGCGCGGGTTGTTTGAAATGGAAGGTATTTTTCTGAGTTAGTGAGTGGATTTTGAAAGTTTTTAATGTGCGCATCGTTATTTTCGCCGAATTTGACGTTAGAAACAATGAGTTCTATTGATGTAGCAAAAGTATGCAACAGACCCATTCTGGTATCTGTGAAGATATTTGCAGGCCCCGGTGCCTAGAAAATCCGATGATGAAAAAAATGCAATAATAATTGAAAGAATAAGAAAACAATAATTGTAAAATGTAAAAAAAATAAAAAATAAAATAAAAAAAAAAAAAAAAAAATTAAAAAACAAATTGTTATTAAAGCATTTTTACTATTGGCGATTAAACGGAAAATATCGAGAGGGGAATCCATTCAGAAGATCCTTCTTTACTTTTTTTTCCATCATTTTGTGTTCTACGATGTTATTATTCACGAGTACCAAAAAACAAGATTGTAAGGTTAATTTTTTCTAATTTGATCGGTTTATTTATGGCAAAGGAACATGAAATTACTTTTTCCGCGTGTGTTTATCTCCTTATCATTTCCGAGGTGGAGATAGCCTAAAATCACGTCTTAGGGAGGCTAAATTGGCAACATTTTCCGGGGGTGGAATCCCCCCCCCCCTACTGGAAGGTGTTTCCCCCAGACCCCCTCCCCCGGTGGGATTTCAAACTTGACACCCCCCCCCCCCCCCCCCCCTAGAAAAATTGTTTTGCTGCGCCCATGGACAGATGGACAGACAGACGCCACACAAAGTTTAAGCATATACACCTCCATAAGCTACTTATGGTTAAATATTGACATTTTATGGATGAATATTCCTTAGGATAGTATTAAGCATTATTAGAGCCAATTATTTCGTAATAATTATCATGATTTAATTAGTAGTATAGTGGGCCAAGTATCGAAACAAAATACCTTGAAATGGGTCTGTTGCAAACTTTTGCTACAACGATAAATAGTGTTTCTTCGTATGTAAAATCGCCCGAAAAGTCCATTGGTGGCATCAGAAAGTCATGAAATGCGATAATAAACTCACAAGAGACGTGTAATGAAATCCAAGATGGCGGTAAAATATCGAGCAATCTGTATGCATGCACCTTTAATATCCAAGGATTGCCAACGTTGACAACCTCACAGCTTCGGAGGTAATGTGTTTGTTTACGTTGTGATTGGGTGTGATCGATATTGTGAGGTTGGCTATCCTTGGATGTTCGTGGTGCATGCATACAGGCTGCTCAATATTTTACCGCCATCTTGGTTTTCAATAAACGTCTCTCGTGAGTTTATTATTTCATTTCATGACTTTCTGATGCCACCAATGGACTTTTCACGCGATTTTACACGAGATTGAACACTCTGTAGCGCTGTAGTAAAAGTTTGCAACAGACCCATTCTCTGCGCCATTGCAATACTTTCTCTATTTCTAACTTTGTTAGTAGTGAGTAAGTAAAAAGGAAGTCTCGGTAGGTTATCTTGGATCAGAGCGATGGAGAAAGTTGAAACGCTAATTTGTTCGTATAATATAAGAAAACACAAAGAGCGAGTGATGAATAAAAAACGAATAAAAAAAAAAAAAGTAAAAAAGTAACAAGACAACTGACTCCCTCGATGTTCTACGACCGATTCGCACGAACGCACGAGTTGTAGGTAATAACTTCAATCATACATCGCAACGAGGGTCATCCCATGTGTGACCCTTCGAAGCCATATAACTGGTTAAACTCATTCCAACAAACCGTTGAACCCCATTGACACAATGATCTGAACATGCCTACCCTTGGATATGTTTGTTTTGGACACAATGCAACTGAAAGTTTTTTTTTTTTTTTTTTTTTTTTTTTTTTTTTTCAGTTTTTTTCTTTTGGTTTCTTATTGTCCACACAGCGAGCGCTATGTCCACGCCTTCGGCCTCATAATCCGGAGTCAATTTTCACCGTTTGTACAAACAAAAGCAATCCTATCTAACCTCGCGAGTCAGCGCGGACGCGGATTGAAACTAGCCATGAATTAAATACACCAAACAAGACAAGCAATTAATTAATTACTCCAACCAAGGGACGACACTTCCATGTATGCTAAAAAAAAAAAAAAAAAAAAAAGGCGTAGTGAAAAAATAATAAAACAACAAAATTAAAAAATTGACCCTTTCTTTAATGCGTTTTTCGACCTTGTAAAATTAGAAAGGGCTTTGGAACGCATTAGAAGACAAGGGAGGTTAAAGCTATCGGGTGTTAAATGATTGAAACAAAAGTCCAGTCCGAGTTATAGTTTTAACTGCTGTGACTAATATCCGTGCTGGGGTGCTAACAGATGTTTATTGTTCCATATGCAAAGTAGAGACTCCCTGACTCCCCTCAATCCCCGCCATCCATCCGGGCCTCTATTTTCTCTCCCCTCCCCCCCTCCCCTCTTTCTATCACAGTCACTATATATGTATACCGGCATCGCAGCTATCTCGACAAACGAAGCGAGGAATGGGTTTTATTCCGGTGCCGGTGCGCGCGGCGGGAAGCACAGTGATTGCAATTAATAGATTTTTCGGAACAAAATCAATTTTCTCCGAAGGATCCCAACCAGTAACATCATTGGGGGGGGGGGGGGGGGCAAAACCCGTGTTAAAAGAATGGTTTCTACAGTGACGAAAAAGAAGGAAAGAAAAATTATTAAACGTGAAAGGTGGAAGAAAGCAACTATACTTGATATCGAGTGGTATAATTTAGTAAGATTTATCTACTTGTTATGAAATATTTTTAGTAAACGTTTCTTTAGGTAAGTCTATGGTAAAATATATTTTCTAAAGTAAACCAATTCATATTCTTTTTATGAGAAAATAAGTCAATTAAACAACCCGTAAGTGGGCAAATCCCGAAATTTTGGCTCACACAGAAAATTCAAGAAACCAAAAGAAAGAGAGGGGGGAAAAGTTGACAAATTTAGTGAGTGTGAATTATGAAAGTTTGAATGGGGCAGTTGCAAGAGTCTGGAATTTTATGTTTTTTATAAAGAAAATGGTAGTTTTTGATGAGCTAAAAACATTGGTGCCTTTGGTTTTTTCCTAAGTGTCCCGCAGTTTTGGAGATACACACGACACGTGTAAAGTCGTAAAAAATCGTGGGTGTAGTGACGTCACTACGCGGAATCCCCATTTAAAACAACGTATTTTGGGCCAAAATCCCATCTTCGGAGCAATGGGACTTAATTAGAAACCAAAGGCATCTTTGTCCTCAGCTCATCAAGTACTTTCATTTTCTTCATAAAAAACACAACATTTCAGACCCTTGCAACTGCCCCATTTCAAGAGAGAATGAGAGAAAAAAACCGTGATATTCCCTTAGATATCCAGATTTGTGAGTAAAAAAGTACACTAAGGTCATCAAAGGACCTCGAAAGTCGGAACTTCAGGGGTTAAATACTTGAGAAGCACAACACAGAAAAGAAAGCAAATAAAAAACAAAAAAACAAAAAAACAAAAATTACATCCCAGAAAGCCTATGTACATTTATTTGTTGATTTGTATCAGTGGCGGCTTTTGCAATTTCGCAGCAATGTTTCTCCTCCATTTAAATCAATGCACAATAATCGATTGTTGGCGAAGCGCTGCTTCACTATCGAATCGATTGTTTTACATAGAATCAAATGGAAGAACTAAGAAGAGCGTTGTTGCCAAGTTGCACGAGCCGCCACTGATTTTACATGCATTCAAAGGGGATTTAAAACGGTGTCTGATTGATTACGAGCTACCAGCCCTAGTCTCCACTGATTCACTGTGCGATGTGGCGGCTTCAGGTGGTTCTTCTTCTTCCCCCCTTTTTTTTAACGGAGTGAGTTAGTGAGTGAGTGAGTGAGTAAGTTCCTCATTGCGTCAATTTAATTAATGTGTTTCATTTTGTTTCGAATTGCGCGCGGCTCCGGTCGTATCATGGAACAGTTGTATAGGATGTTAGGCGACAATTATTTTTCAGATAGGTCCGGAAACCGGGTGACTGCGACTTTGCGGCAATCTGTTAGCATTCGTTTTGCATGCAATGTGCAGTGCATATTATTCCATCGTTTTTCATGAATATAGTTTTAATTAAAGTCGGAGTTAGATCATTACGCTGTTTTCTAGTAATCAGAGTAATCTTTTCGCTCTGTACTATATTTTTCTTGGTAAACAGTACGTTCCATGACGCAAATTTGCCATTTTTAATTTGGATAGGAGGGGGGGGGGTATGGCCTTTGAAGTGGTGTACTGCACGAAAAAAAAAGGCTGGTAGAATTTTATCATCTGGATAGCTGATTTTGGAGTCAGCTATCAAGTATGATAAATGTTACCATCATGTGGAAAATGTAACGAGACTTGTGGTAAAAATGGATAACCTGTTGCTAATTTTCACCACAACTCACACAAGGTACGTTGTATTTACCATATGATGATAAAAGTTACCATACTTGACCTGATAACAGACTCCAAAATCAGCTTTGCAGATGGTAAATTCTATCATAGTCGTCCATAGTATTTTTTTCCGTGATTAGAGGTATGTTACAAGTTAAACGATCGAATAGTCCGAAAAACTGCCATTGATTATGAATGAACATTTGAGGATCAATAGCAAATATTTACTCCTTACCGAAGTGACTCTGCCAATTTTCTTTTTTTCTTTTTTTTTTTTCTTCTTCAAATCTCCCTTTCCCTATTTTATCCTTTTTCTACTCATATATTCAATAGGATAGTGAAAGAGATGAAATAGATCCTATGGCTTCGTTACTGCATGGATCGAACCATTATGCTATTACACTCAGTGGCGCCATTTGGGGGAGGGCCGGGGGGGCAATCTCCCCCCCCCCCTCCAAGGATTTTCAATGTGGCTGAAAAATCAAGTCACCAGAGAGATTTTTTTGAAGATGCACGGCAAAAAAAAAAAAAAAAAAAAAAAAAAAGTCATCCAAAATATTTGGAGGGCCTTGCCCTCCCCCCTGGAAAATCTGAAATGGCGCCCCTGATTACACCTTGAACTAAAAGCTGAAACGAAGTGAGGAATCACCATAACCCTTGGGGGGATGGTAGTAAGTTTTTACCCCAGGCCAGCTTTTTTGTAATAAAAGATGACATTTCAACAAATCACTTCAAGCTCCCATGTACACCTCGATGAGAGTAAATTCAGAAGCTTTTTGCACAAAAAAAAAAAAAAAAAAAAAAAAAAAAATCGGACATTTTCATCAAATTTTCCCTTATAGGCAAGAAAATCGATGGTTCGAAAATTCGACCCCCCTTGGATATTCACGTATTTTAACCAGATTGATAAAAAATTGTTCTTCATGTGGTATCACCGCTTACTTTATGTAGTTTCAGAGTATGTAATTTTTTTTAGAATTACCTGCTTATACATATGACACTGAGGCGGATCGTGCAGTGTAGCAAAAACGTATTATCTTCATTTAAAATTATAAGTAAAACAACCGAATTCAGGAGGTGAATTTGCAACCCCAAGATATCGATTTTTTTTTTTCATAGAATTGAATGAAAAGTAAGTGTGGTTGCCAAATTGCACGAACTGCCAGATATAACATATACTATTAACTATATACTAATAACATATAATATTTCAAAATTCAAAGAAATCAAAGGGAACGTTTGTCACAGTTTTGAACTTGAAACTTGTTTCACTGATATAAGTAGAATATGTTGTAGGCATGAATTTGGGTTCACCGGCCACAATTTGGATCAGATTTTTGCATGGGACACAATCAGATTGTTTTGTTGACACACTCTGATTATGTCTCATGCAAAAAATTGATCCAAATTGTGGCCGGTGAACCCAAATTCATGCCTCTGCCTACTACACATTCTTCTTTTTTCCGTGTTGAAAATTTCCTCGCTAAACGTTTAAAAATCAAACAATTTGAAAAAAAAAAATAGACAAATTACTATTTCTCAGAGAATATATAGGACAAGGTGGTTTTTTACAGATGTGAAATCTATTAAAAAAAACAGTGATGGTTTTGAGTTGGGGTAAAAATTTATCCCCCCCCCCGGGGGGGGGGGTGTGAATTTTTACCGGGGGGCCCTGGATATTAAAAGTTGTAAAATTCCTTGGGCGCGCAAGGGTTAAGGCGAGAAATATTCGTTGATTAGAAGCACTCTGCTGTAATCTGGCAACACTGCTTTCAGAAGAAAACGAATGTGCAAAACCTGCTGTTGGGAGTAGAGCGGAAGTTGAATGTTGAATCACGCTTCTTGCGGCGAAGTCATACCGACGCGCCTCAAAAAAAAAGGAGGAAAAAAGAAGAGCAATCTGAATTTAGACCATAAATCAAATGCCTGGTCGCTCAAAAATAATACTCCTAGACGCGACTCCGCGTAGAAAGAAAGAAAGAAAAAAATAATGTGTATATAAAAGTAACAAGAAAAAAAAGCATATGAAGATCACTTCTAAGCCCTGAAGGATCAACGGAACCCTCACATTTAGAATCACATTACTCATAACTCCGCCCATTTCCTATTCAGGATAGCAGTTTTAGTGTTTACTCCTCTCACTTCAATTTTGCCGAATTTTCAACCATGAACGTACCTACTAAAGACAGAATAGTTAGAGAAGATGGGAATATATATGTAGTTAGTACAGGAAACCATGGGTCCCAACATTGAATGCGTTTTTCCTCATGTGTTTACATTTTGAGGGACCTTTTAGTGCTTTGTAGAGTGTGTTTTGGTTCCAATGGAGCTGTTGCAAACTTTTGCGACAGGCTTGTTAATAGCTGAATAAGGGGTAATACCAGAGTTGGGCAAAAAATTATTCGGAAATTATTCGGTGTGTCCGGCAACGCCGAGTCAATCGAATTATTCGACGAATAATTCTACAATTGACCTATACCTTCCGTGTGTTTCCCTTTCCTCAACTCAGATAGCAAACCCAGTTTGTTTTCAGTGTTGCCGGAGTCATTTCACTATTTCTGATTATTCGGTTGCCCAACTCTGGGTAATACCCTGTATTAATAACGATTAGCGCACTAAAAAATCACGAAATCCACCCCTAAACTCACAAGATGCTTTTAAACGCGCAACCGTAATGGCGGTCGAAGCCGCCCAAATCTAATGGCAATTGAAGGTTAGAGTGGATAAAGAGGTTATGTGACACTTTTTTGACTTTGAGAAAATCGACTTTAAAGTTCAGGGTATGGACGTTTTCGACATTTTAGCTTAACATCAACCGCAACAGCTTTGAAAGTAGGGTCGTATCCTACATTTTTTGAACCAAGTTGGAATAGATAGATAGATACCATCATAACTCCTTCATCCACTGTGAGAACTCGATGTTTTCCAAAATGTCACTCAACCCCTTTATCCACCCATCTACCCTTCAGTGGTACGCTTCTTCTTCTTCTTGTGTGATGTTGCGAGAACACCTCCTGTAGATGGCGCTGATTGGAAATAGGGAAACCCAATGCAAACCGCGGCCTCGGCCGCCGTTACTGTCTCGCGACTAAAAGCATTTTGTGAGTTTAGGAGTGGATTTCGTGATTTTTTAGTGCTCTAATCGTTAATTTTACAGGGTTTTACCCCATTATCAACTATATTAATAAGCCTGTAGCAAAAGTTTGCGAAAGCTTCATTATGCAAAGATGACAGTGCTGTAGAGTTTCTAAAGGTGTAATCTTTCACTGCGCGGGGAGGGGGAGGAGGAGGGGGAGGAGAAGAAGAAGAAGAAGAAGGAGAAGAAGGAGAAGAAGGAGAAGAAGGAGAAGAAGGAGAGGAAAGAGAGGAAGGAGAAGAAGGAGAAGAAGGAGAGGAAGGAGAAGAAGGAGAAGAAGGAGAAGAAGAAGAAGAAGAAGAAGAAGAAGAAGAAGAAGAAGAAGAAGAAGGAGAAGAAGGAGAAGAAGGAGAAGGAGAAGAAGGAGAAGGAGAAGAAGGAGAAGAAGGAGAAGAAGAAGAAGGAGAAGAAGGAGAAGGAGAAGAAGGAGAAGAAGGAGAGGAAGGAGAAGAAGGAGAAGAAGGAGAGGAAGGAGAAGAAGGAGAAGAAGAAAAAGAAGAAGAAGAAGAAGAAGAAGAAGAAGAAGAAGAAGAAGAGAAACAATTGAATGACGAAATTCAGCCAAAAAATTGGCGATCGTCGATTTAAAGAAAGTTGATTATCAGTATTTCAGTATTATCACTGTCAATCAATGCACTATGCTTGTTTGCAGTCCTTTTCGCCCAAGCGCAAGCGGCGAGAGTGGTGTAGTGAGGTGGTCCGGATCAACAATCAACCAGATCTCCCCTGCAGTACACGGTGAGGCCACCCACCACGCGTCAGCCACGCGCCCCTAATCCTAGGTTAATTGGTTCGTCATATACAAGAGGCAGAGAAGGGGGACAAGAACCCATCTCACCGATAAATTTCATCCCGTATTGTGTCATCGCATCAATCATAGCACAATGGTCTGAGATCGTAAAAAAGCGGCCAAAAATCAGATGGTAAATTTCTCACCAATGGGGCTCTTGCAAACTTTTGCTAAAGGTGATTGAAGGGTTGATTCTTGCATAAAAACCTGTAAAAATGACGATGAGTACGGTAAAAAATCACGAAATTCACTCTCACAGAATCGGGCTTAGTGGCGGAGAGACGCAGGTATCATGGGAGATTCCTATCTAAATTGAGACATATCTCTGTGTTTCGGTAGAGAAAATGACATATTAGATAGGAATCTCCCATGATAGGTACCTGCGTCGAACCGCCATTACGATCTTGCTATTTATGTAGTTATGTAGGTTTATTACTAAATTTTAAACTTTCTCAATGTGATTTTTGTGACTTTCGCTGGTTTAAACATCAGATTGGACTATTAATTTGCATACAGCAAAAGTTTGCAAGAGCCCCATGGTATCATTTTTAAACTTTCAATTTTAATCACAGAAAACGCTTTTAACAAGTATAATTTAAAATAAGAAAATGTCACTAGAAAGTTTTAAATTAACAAGCTTAAGAGGTCAAAAACGATGATTTATGAAGAACTTTTTTTCACTGATTTGTTTGCCATTTTTTTTCCATTTTTGACCATTGTGCATTGTCTCCTCCGCGTAACCCTTGATTACTCATACTATCACACGCATACAATGAAAGTCTCACTCACACAAACAAACGCGGCAATCGCGCTAAAGGACAGTGAGCATGAAGGAACTATTGATTATCACAATCTGCGCCAATTATAATGGTACTAACCTTTCCTTCCGTGCATTTGAGGACATTGAATTTCGTCTTATGGGAACAGGACGTTAAAATAGAAGGTGTGCTCTTCCTCACACCAAACCTCTTTTTTACTGTATCGCTAATTTTTATAAGCGAGCAGACCTCATGTACCTATCAGGAGCCTTTTCGTCGTACGTTGCTCTTGTACCAACTGAAATTTGCACCCTCTTTTATTTTTATTTTATTTGATGTATACCTAATCGGCCACTCGTATCAAGATGTGTCGCACAATGTTTACATCAAATTTACGATTCGTTAGTTCCTAACAATAATAATTGTTTGTTTGTTTGTTTGTTGTCGCTCGATTCATGTCTGATTTCGTATACGCGTTTCCCTTGTTACATATTAACGTCCTATGTCTTCTGAGCTCTTTTTTTTTTTTTTTTTTTTTTTTTTTTTTTTTTTTTTTTTTTTTTTAAGTCGATGCTGATACAGGAGACATCAGTGGCGGCTCGTGCCATTTGACAACAATGTTTCTCCTCTATTTGATTCCATTTAAAACAATCGATTCGATTGTGAAGCAGAAGTGCTTCACCAACAATCGATTGTTGTAGATGGATTCAAATGGAGAAAAAACATTGTTGTTAAATGGCACGAGCCGCCACTGGGAGACATGTAGAAATTGCAACATTAAAACGTTTTAAGCCACGAGACGAATGAATATTTTTGTCGAAAGTGTTTCTTTCAGCAATTTTAACAAATACTGTAAATTTAATGACATATTGAAATCACACAGCTTTTTGAGGAATGAAAAGGTCGTATTGTCTGTTTTAACTTTATACCATTATAATTTTAACGATTCATCAAATTGTCGGTCCGTTTTTGTAGAACTCTCTGAAAGAAGCTCCTTTAGTATAGAAATATTCATTCATCTGGTAGATTTAAACGTTTTAAAAATGCAAAAAAAAAAAAAAAAAAAAAAAAAAAAAATGCGTTTTATGATATTTTTCGGCGTAAGCAAAAAGTTTCTTTGTCGTGTCTCTTCAAAGTATACTTAACAGCATGCGCTGATCTCCGTGCTATTTTTTTACTCAACTGTGAAAAATAAATATAATTTTTCGTTATTATAATGGGGCTCTTACAAACTTTTGCTATAAGCAAATAAATAGTCTAATCCAATGTAAAGACCAGCGAAAATCACGAAAATCACACTAAGAACGTTTAAAATTCAGTAAAAAACTCACATAACTGCTATAACGATAAGTTCGTAATAGCAGTTCAACGCAGGTATCATGGGAGATTCCTGTCTATGACGTCACTTTCTCTACGGAAACACAGAGATATGTCTCAATTTAGATAGGAAACTCCGTGATACCTGCGTTTCGCCGCCATTAAGCCTGATTCTGAGAGTGAATTTCGTGATTTTTTAGTGTACTCATCGTCATTTTTACAGGTTTTTATGCAAGAATCAACTCTTCAATCCCCTATAGCAAAAGTTTGCAAGAGCCCCATTCAAACGACAAAGTTTCAGCAATCTCGTAAAGGCGTAGAGGTACTAAAATACCTATAGGTACTACCATGGACGGATACAGGAAATTGTCTTTCTCTCTCTCCTCCCATTTGAAAACGTGCGTTAGAAAAGGACAGAAGAGGAGGCCAAAGTCACGTGATGGCCCCCTCTGTTGTCCTTTTCTAACACATAAGTTCAAATGGAGGGAGAGAGAGAAAGACAATTCCCTGTATCCGCCCATGGGTACTATCTACTTTTATCTTTGCGTCGTGTTTTTTTTTTTTTTTTTTTTTTTTTTTTTTTATAAAGAAAATGAAAGTACTAGATGAGCTGAAAACAAAGATGCCTTTGGCTTTTCTTATTATGTCCCATTGTTCTGGAGATGAGATTTTAGCCCAAAATACATTGTTTTAAATGGGAATTCCGGGTAGTGACGTCACAACGCACACGATTTCGTACGACTTTACACGTGTGTATCTCCAAAATCGGAACACTTAGGAAAAAATCAAAGGCACCGTTGCTCCCATAGCTTATTAAGTTGTATCATTTTCTTTATAAAAAGCACAGAATTTCAACCCCTTGCAACTGCCTTATTATTTTAACGTTTGCTTAAAGTAAACTGGATCATAATATTTAAAAGACAAAACAATTTCTACTGACCTTTTTTTTTTTTTTATTTGGGTAGACATCTTCAAAGAATACAAATACAATGAGGAAAGGAAAAAAGAAAGAAGATAGTAGAAATATTTTGTAAACAGAAATTTTACTCACACAAAATAATTCAATAACAACGATACCAGATGAAGTAGACGCCTTATTGACAATACACTTAGACGTAAAATTTTACAAATAAAAAATATTTAAAAATTGATGAAATAACTGATATCATAAATAATATAACTAAAGTAAAAAACAAATAAAAAGTAAAATTAAGTTATTGCAAAATAGGGGAAAGGGAGAAAAATAAGGTGTTCCATCGAAATTAGCTACAGATCAAAGTTTACAAAATCAAATATTACACGAGAGCTGCTGTCCGCTACAGTAAAATTCGGCCCTTCCAAATAAATTACAGTACCGTTCTATCTATGAAACAGCAAGAAAAAATGATGATTCAACTATCTTGAAAATTCTGTCCTTACTTACGGATCAGCCTAGGCCTGTGCGATGTCCGCAGTTTTGTGCATTGAAGTTCGATGTTCAAAAAACATCGACATTTTATTGATGCATCGAAACAAATGTAAACAAGTCAAAACCGAAAAATCACTGATAATCATGATCCTGTTTTATGCTTTGAGATGGTTTAAGAGGAAAAACTGACACTTAGTCCTGTTTTTAGTCGAAACAGCGACAAATAACGAGTTTCGATGCATCTCGATTGACATCAAACTTATCATCGAATCCATTCAATAGCAGGAAAACACCGAAACTTCGATCGATGCATCGAACATAACATCGCACACGCCTGGATCAGCTTAACAACTTAGGACCAGTGGCGTGGCGTGCAGTTTTTGGTAACGTTGTATTTTGTCCTTTAAAGTCCAATTAAAAGGTCAATTGGGAAGGTGTTCACCGAACAACCAATAGATCGATCTTTTTCATGGGTTTAAATGAACGAACTGCAAAGTTGCAAAATTTCAAGCTACGCCATTGCTTAGGACATCTCACACTATACTAGGAAAAGAATGGAAAACAATTGTAACCGACATTAAATTAACGAGGAAATTGAAAGAGGAATACCTCTGAAGAATGCCAAATTAGTTTCGAAGCATTAAATTAATTAATAAATAATTAAAAAAAAAAAACAAAAAAAAAAAAAAAATGCGTTCAAAACTTACGCTCGCTTATACATATACAATATTAAAAAGTTGCGCTGATCAAAAGGCTTAAAATAAATTTAGACAAAAAGTGTTTGATTCAAAAGAGCTCTACTTATATGTAGAAGTTCTGATCTCCAGGACTTGGCAACAGTCACCGACATCTAATCTTGCAGGGATATCTGAAACAAACAAAATGAGCATATCTCATTAGTTATGCGACTTTAAGAAAAAAGTCAATGTTTTCAATGAAGTAGATTCATAGATTCATTAAGTAACCATTTATTTACCATTTACCATTGTTTATGTTTTTTGTGTTTTGTTTTTGCTATTTGTTTTTTGTTTTTTTGTTTTCTGTTTTTTGTTTTTTTGTTTTTTATTTTTTTGTTTTGTTTTTTTTTTTGCGAAGACGAAACTTGTTGTTGAATTTTGAACTAATTATCAGCAGTCATCCTATGCCCACGAAGGGACACATATTAGGCTGCAGAAAAGAGAGAGTGCTGCAAAGGTCCGCGTGTTCAAAGTGTTGGGGGGGGGGGGGGGTTGAAAAAATTTTTTGACCAATTTTTCATCTTCTTTTCCGCTGCTCACTTTTCTTGAGCCATACTGCATGTAAAAATAGGGGAGGGGCAAAGGTGTCACGATCTTTGATTTTCACTTTTGTAGAGCCCTTTTCCAAAAAAGTGGGGGTCTTGAGCCCCAAAAGCCTCCCTCCCAATGGATCGCCATTGAGAGAATGAGAAGGGAAAGAGAATACATGAGGGAAAAGAAAGAAAAAAATGATGAACGGTTATTATCATTCAGAGCACCCATCCGATGAAGAGAAAGAAAAAATACTATAATCTCACTCAAGGCTCAACAAGTTTTTGTTGTATCAACAGATAAAGGTTATACGGGACACGAGCAACACAAAGAAACGTCAACAAAAAAAAGTATACACTTAAAAACATACGTTTCTCACAAACTCACACTACCTACAACTTGACGTAAAATGCAACAGCGAGCACTATCATTCTATGAGTGGAGCTCAATTAAACTGTGACGCTGACGATATTCATTTCATTATACAAATCGAGAGGATCTCAAACAGTGTTGTCAGATTGGAGTGAAAAAGCCGTACGTTTTACATTGATTTCAATGGGGACGATACGGCTTTTTACCCTCGATCTGGCCACACTGATCTCAAACTCAAAGAGGATGCGCGCAAGATGCCGAAAAACGGAACAGATTAGGAGAGACGACACAAAAAGGTCGCAACCTTTGCTACCTGAAACGCCTCCAGGATGACATGGGAGGAATCTTCATGCAAGAAGGTATGAAGACATAAAGTGACTAATAATGTTATTGATACGCAATGCAATTAGGTATAAAGACTTGTAGCAACAATGAAAGACAACACAGGGAGGAGACTATTATTTTATTTTTTTTTTATTTTTTTTTTTTTGGATTCTACATAGGTAGCTCGCAGATTGAGATTGGTCCGTCTCGATATCAAAGATGCGCCGACGGAGATCCAACCCCGATTAAAAGGACACACGGTGTTCTGTCTTTTGTCATTCATTCAGCCGATTAAGATATTTGAAGACGAGGAACGAGGAAGCAAAAGAGGCCGACAAAACTGACTGGAAGCTGCGCTGGGTTATGAGTCAGATAAAAAAGTCCTTAAAAAAAGATGCTAAAAGGAGGAGCGAGTCAAATTGACGAAAAATGTACGAATTAATATCGTGATTTTCACAGCGCACTTTCGTGTTTGTGTTTGTGTTAGCCTACCCTTAGCATTCTGCGGCGCTGCGCGTGTTTTGTTATAGCCTTGTTTGGAGTTTGGACCCTTGAGCAGTGTACACAGAAATGGGGTAGTTGCACATTTTTGCTACAAGCTATTTAATAGCCCTAGTAAAAATGTTCCATGAACTCTGTTTTAATTTTCCAGGTGGACATGGAAATCGCATTGATTTCCATGTAAATATCATTGATTTCCGTGTAAGGTGTGTGACCCATAGGTGGCCCGGCTCTTAAGGTGGCCCACCCCAGCTTATTTCAGTTAATTACACGAATTGACGATAAATGGCGTTAGTGCTGAGTAGCAGGATGCTATCGCTTCCCCTGCTCCAAAGATCAAGAGCATCGGGGGATCCAGTCAACGCGAAACTGTGAAACGTCCATTTTCGCAGGTCTTCAGCTAATTTTCATGGAAGTAAACTAAAGTAAAAGCTAAGCCCTTAAATTGATTCCACCTTTGACTTTCAATTCATCATAATCATTATTATTTCTGGTGTAAGTAGGGTCTAGATTCCTTTTTTGAACTAGAAAATAGCATTTGAATACTTATTAATGAGATTTAAAAGGGGGTGTTTACCTTTAGGTGCATCAAAAATATTGGGGGTGGCCACCTTAGGTGCATGTTTTGCGCGATGTCAAAACCCTAGTTTTTTTCAAACGCAAAAAAAACCTCAAAAACAAGCAAATTTTAAAAAAATGAAATTAACATATGATAGCCAACTGTCTTAATAGTAAATTGACATGTTTAGTTTTTTTTATCTCTCATGACTTATACGTGCATATTGGCCCCAAGCATAGGTATGGCCACCTTTGGGTCACTTACCTTAAATTTACATAGAAATTGAAGTGATTTTCATGTCCTCATGGAAAATTAAAACAGAGTCCACGGAACATTTTTACTAGGGAGTCGATTCTGGTGTAAAAACTTCCAAAAATAACGATGGTAGCACTAAACGTTCCCGAAATCCACTCCTGAACTCAATAAACGCTTTTATTTGCGCAAGAGTCATGGTGGTATAGGGCAGTAATAATGGGAGATTCCCATCTAACAATACTGTAACTCTATCTAGAAGTGATCAATTAGAGACGACTTTCATTTGACACCGGTGTCACTAGCTGCCACGGTACCATTCATCGGATAAGGATCACTACTTGTGTAGTCATCCTTGCGTACTTAGAGAGAGTGACGAAATTAAAATAGGAATCTCCCGCATTATTATTGCCCTATGCCACCATTACACTCACGCAAATAAAAGCGTTTATTGAGTTGCATAGAGTGAATTTCGGAAGTTTTTAGCGCTGCTATCGCGGTTATTTTTGGAGATATTTACTCCTGAATCGTCGACTATTGAATCGCTCATAGCAAAAGTGTGCAACAGCCCCATGCATTAAGAGAATTTTACTTTACTTGATCGGGTGAAGATCCGAACCAACGCGAAGCACAGAAAAACACACGTTGGTAGCTCCAATAAAACCGTTGGTAGAAATTACTCAGCGAAAGACTTCAGTTGAGCTACAACCAAAGCTTCGGCTCTCCTAGAGAATCTTTTTATAGTTAGGCGTGCAAAACCTTTGGTTAGCTCACTAAAATCGTTTGCTGGGTTATTTTTCTACCAAAGCTTTTTTCAGCGCTAAAAAAAAAAAAAAAAAAAAAAGTTTTTTCTATGCGGTTGTGCATTTTTTAACTTTCTTGCCTTTTTCAAAGGAGAGGTGCCAGGTGGATGGACTCATAAGTTAGAAGTTATGATGTGTCACATAGACAGACAGGCAGACATCTTTAGGGAATATGATTTTTGAGCTCATAGGAACATGCAGAGTGCAAAATAAATGGTAAAACCCCAACTTCCAAATGTTTCATGACGACAATACTTTCCTCCCTTTGGAGAAGGGAAAGGGGGGGGGTAAAGCAAAAACGAACGAAAACTGACGATTTTAAAAAACAAAACAAGGAAGAGACAGAAACAATTAACAACTGAAGTAAGACTTAAATGAGCGGAAAATCAGACGATAAATTATTAATGAATACACTTCAGTCTCCAGGGTCTGACTCAACGGGGGAGGGACCGTCAAAAAGAGGGCACCCTTGATCCCGGGGGCCATAGGCCATAGTCCGTGAGCTCTGGCATTAGACAGCACTTCCGCGCACGTGTCGTGAGTGGCTTGGCGCACGCAATCTCGAAATGGAGCAGAGAGCAAGCTATGAGTATAGTCTTTCTCTCTCTCTCTCTCTCTCTCTCAGCCCATTTGAACGGATGTGTTAGAAAAGGATGAATATATGGGCTGTCACGTGACTTCAGCCCCTATTTCTGTCCTTTTCTAACGCACACGTTCAAATGGGCTAAGAGAGAGAAACACAATATCCTGGCTCCGGCTATGGAGCAGAGAACAGTCATACCTAGAGGGGAAGGAACGCTGGAACGCGTGAAGGCAGAACAAGAACTTCTGTCTCGCGTCCGAGCACCAATTAGCATCGTATTTGAATCTACTCCTCAGCTGTGGCCCTCTCCTGGAATCCCACCCTTCGTGACACTTAGGAGCAAAGGACTAACGTGAGATTATGTTCCCTCCCTTACTGAGCAAAGATTTACGGAGTCAAAGATAACTATAATACGAGAAATTTATAGTGGGATCACCCGAAATCGGGACGTTTAAAAGTGTGAAGTAGGATGTTGTCAGATTTAAACGAGGATAATTTCTCGAGGTACTATCGACGAATTAAAGATTGTCGCGAGATTTTCAAGAACTAATTTTCACCTTCAAGATTCCGGTTCGGCCACTTTTTATACTCCTCACACCTGGGAGGTGAGAGACCAGTGCAGGTGGGGCGGAATAGCCGTTGCAGATCAGTCCCACACTCTTACCCGTAACTTAAAATGTGTGAAAAATCTCGCGACAATCTTTAATTCGTCAATAGTACATTCATTCGCAAAAGAAATGGGGCTCTTGCAAACTTTTGCTATAAGCAAATAAGTAGTCCAATCTTAATGTAAAGAACAGCAAAAATCACGAAAATCACACAAAGAAAATCTACAATTTAGTAATAAACTAACATAACTGCTATAACGGCAAGATGGTAATGGCGGTTCGACGCAGGTATCATGGGAGATTCCTGTCTATTATGTCACTTTCTCTACGGAAACACACAGATATGTCTCAAATTAGATAGGAATCTCCCATGATACCTGCGTCCGTCCGCCATTAAGCCCGATTCTGAGAGTGAATTTCGTGATTTTTTAGTGTACTCATCGTCGTTTTTACAGGTTTTTATGCAAGAATCAACCGTTCAATCCCCTATAGCAAAAGTTTGCAAGAGCCCCATTACAGTAAAACCACAGCTATCAGTGGCGAGGCGTGATATTTATTTGGCAACAATGTAATTTCTCCATTTAAATTCTCATAAAAAATCGAACGCTCTAGTCATCGGCGATGACCAGGCATTTCGACCTTTCTTACGTGTTTAATTGGGAAAAAGGAACGTTGCCAAAACGCACGCCTCGCCACTGACAGGTATAGTACGTCAGTTTGGCAGAGATTGTTATGGGAGGGGGGGGGGAGGCGGTAGGCTGTTATACCCCAAAATTTTTGAAAGGATAGCGACCACCATGCGAAGAAAATATCTTCGGCAAAGCTCTCACATTTTTACTGGATCTACAATGTGCATCCCTATGACATGAGATTCTCTATGAGATGTAAAGTTTCTCACAAACTTCTTAAAAACGTAAATATTTCATTAAGGGACACTACTTGCTCAAATCGACATTTTACATTGATTCAAATAGGTTGTACGTGACGGCAGTAGAGGACGATGGGGGAAAAAACCATCATTAAACAAATTGATTCTATAAAATCCTAACTCAGCTGTAGATATTTTTTTTTCTTTCCAAAAGGCGGTACTATCAAAGGCAAACAAATTAAAGTCGCGGAATACACTTTTTCGCGATAGAGATCGACTAATGGGTATTTTAAAACCTCGCTCGAAAAAAGAGAGGAAAAAAAAAGCTGCCCTTTTTTCGACAAATTCGAAATGGATACGTCTAGCTCAGACCATATGCTAACTGGCTATTGCGTAGCCAAGTATGTACAACCGACCGCCCCCCCCCTCTGATTCCCACTATCCCTCCGGTCAAGCAAGCCCAGAGTGCGACAAAGCATTAAAATTCTTCAGGTGTAATAATGCGTGTCCATCCAACGCACAATAAACCAAAACAAGGATTTTTTGGACAAAAAAAGGGCAAGAGAAAAAAGGAAAAATAAAAAAGGTAAAATGAAAAAAGAAAGAAAAGGAAAGGAAATAAAAAGAATCGAAGATAAGAGCACAAAACAATAAAAAAGAAAACCGTATAAAGTTTCTCCTTCTACAGTTTTCTGAACTAATCCTTCACTTAAAATAGCAAAAAAACAAAAACAAAAACAAGGAAAAAAATATAAAAAATAAAAAAAAACATGAAATCAAATTTTAAAACAAATGCTGCAGAATTCAAAAGCGAATTTCCGATAATCCACAGGTATAGTGGGTATAGAATTACGCAGAGGACACGTTTTACGAGGTGTACGACTTATTTTATGGATTAAATCCTCGATTTTTGTCACTTGCGTGATGTCCAGGATATTCCTTATTTTGCCTCACTGTGCATCTCCAAGATATCGGATCGTCGCTATATCGTTGTATTGTATAACGACTAACGAGGCCTCTATGGATCTCTTTCGTAATCGGAGGATTGATTCTCTTTCTCTCTGTGCTCGATGCAACCCAGAGGGCAGCAGGTGGATTTGGGGTCGGGGGATGGAGCACATTGGAGCACCCATGGACATTGCACTGTGCTCGGCGGACCAGGTTTATCCGCCCCCCCCCCCCCCCCCCCACCACCACCGCCGGCTACACCATCTTATAGCCCAGCAGCGTGGGAATGACCTCTTGTGTCATCAATAGCACAGTGTAATGTCACGCTTACACACTCACACTCTTACACCCTCGCATGATCACCCCCGCCCGCCCTCCCCTCCCCTCTCACCATCACCTCGCACCCTCCAACTCTTTTGCAGGGACATGCGCGTGACGTCATAGTCTGCTGATATATATCTTCATCGCTCCAAGTCCCGGGGGGGGGGGTCGGGCCAGCCAGGGTCGAGTCATCTCATCGCCTCCCAGTTTCATGAATCGGAATCCAATAGAACGAAGACTTTGTTAGGCAATACGAGGCGACTGCCTCTGCCAGCCAGCGACAGAATCTTTCGAGCGACGCACATAGGGGTTGGCGCTGGCACCGGTGGCCAGAGTGAGAACTGCCGCTTCGGGTTTGTTTATTGACATTTTTCAATTCACCGATAATGGGACTGTTGCATACTCTTGCTACAACAATATATAGCCTTGATTCTTATGTAAAATTCGGAGAAAATAATGATGCGCACATTGAAAACGTTCAAAATCTACTCATTAACTCAGGAAATCACTTCAATTTCAAACAGCCCGCACTACACTAGACACTATTTGCACCGGTGTACTACTACATAGACGGAACCACCGTGCATAAGTGAACAACATCGTATAACTATCAAATGATGGAATTTTCTTCTAAATACATGAACTATTGGCTGCATTTGCTGTCTGGTCTTTTCGGTTTATCAAAGATTACAAAATAATATGAGAAATGTACGCATCTAAACGAAACATTCCAATGTTTGTAAGTTCTGTTCACGTTTACATAAACGAGATGGTTCCATCTATGTAGTTATAAGTCGGTGATATAGTGTCTAGTGTAGCGCGGGTTGTTTGAAATGGAAGGTATTTTCAGAGTTAATAAGTGGATTTTGAAAGTTTTTAATGTGCGCATCGTTATTTTCGCCGAATTTGACGTTAGAAACAATGAATTATATTGATGTAGCAAAAGTACGCAACAGACCCATTCCACCTAAAAGATTACAAAGTTCAGTTTAGCGTATGACCGTAATCTACGAAAATACTCTGATTTCTGAATTTTTTTTCTGATCTCTGATGTCTATGTTTTGATTCGGTGAGCGATGTCTGTCGTTCCATCTCCAGGAACGAAACTCTCGGCCTCTTACGGGACTTGACTCTTTGTCCGCGTTTTTTTTATCCCCTGGTTTCGACTCGGGTTTATTTTTTTTTTTTTTTTTTTATTTTTATTTTTTTTTTCCGGGGAGGGAGGATTTTTATAAACACCGCTTATATTTCGCAGTA